>JALGBA010000470.1:0-197680 GCA_023970755.1 Azemiops feae | reverse complement strand
TTAAGAAGGCATTCTTATCTCTTCTAGCTATTCTCTGGAATTCTTCATTCAATTGGGTGTATCTTTCGCTTTCTCCCTTGCCTTTCGCTTCCCTTATTTCCTCAGCTATTTGCAAAGCTTTCTCAGACAGCCATTTTGCTTTCTTGCATTGCTTTTTCTTTGGGATGGTTTTAGTTGCTACCTCTTGTACAATGTTGCGAACCTCCGTCCATAGTTCTTCAGGCACTCTGTCTATCAGATCTAATTCCTTAAATCTATTTGTCACCTCTACTGTATATTCATCAGGGATATGATTTAGTTCATACTGGAGTGGCCTAGTGTTTTTCCCTACTTTCTTCAATTTAAGCCTAAATTTTGCAACGAGAAGCTCATGATCTGAGCCACAGTCAGCTCCTGGTCTTGTTTTTACTGACTGTATAGAGCTTCTCCATTTTTGGCTGCAGAGCACATAGTCAATTCTGATTCTGTGTTGACCGTCTGGTGATGTCCATGTGTGGAGATGTCTCTTGGGTTGTTGGAAAAGAGTGTTTGCTATGACCATCGTATTCTCTTGACAAAATTCTATCAGCCTGTGCCCTGCTTCATTTTGTACTCCAAGGCCAAACTTGCCTGTTATTCCAGTTATGTTTTGGCTTCCTACTTTAGCATTCCAATCCCCCATGATGATAAGGACATCATTTTTTGGTGTTGATTGTATAAGGTGCTGTAGGGCTTCATAGAACCGGTCAATTTCATCCTCTTCAGCACCAGTGGTTGGGGCATAGACCTGGACTACTGTGATATTGAATGGTTTGCCTTGGATTTGCACTGAGATCATTCTGTCATTTTGGGGATTGTATCCCAGTATTGCTTTTCCTACTCTTTTATTGACTATGAAGGCTACTCCATTTCTTCTGAGGGATTCTTGCCCACAGTAGTATACCTGATGGTCCTCTGAATTAAATTCACCCATTCCTGTCCATTTTAGTTTGCTGATTCCTAAGATGTCGACGTTCAGTCTTGTCATCTCTTGTTTGACCACGTCCAGTTTGCCTTGATTCATGGATCTTACATTCCAGGTTCCTATGGAGAAAAAAATCTTTACAGCATCGGACTTTCCTTTCACCACCAGATGCATCCACAGCTGAGCATCCTTTCGGCTTTGGCCCAGTTGCTTCACTCTTTCTGGCACTACTAGTACTAGCCCTCTGCTCTTCCCCAGTAGCATATTGGACACCTTCCGACCTGAGGGGCTCATCTTCCAGCTTCATATCTTTTCGCCTTTTAGTACTGTCCATGGGGTTTTCACGGCAAAGATACTGGAGTGGGTTGCCATTTCCTTCTCCAGTGGATCACATTTTGTCAGAACTCTCTGCTATGACCTGTCCGTCTTGGGTGGCCCTGCATGGCATAGCTCATAGCTTCACTAAGTTACGCAAGCCCCTTCGCCATGACAAGGCAGTAATCCATGAAGGAGAATGAACTTCTATTAGAGGCCAAACTCCCAAATACATGGACAGAAGCAAATATTACTCTGATACTAAAAGACGATTCAGATCTGACACAGATAAAAAACTATAGACTGATATCATTATTAAATGTGGACTATAAAATCTTTACTTCAATAATAGTTGAGAGACTGAAAAGATTTTTTATTGAATTTATACACCCAGACCAAAATGGATTTCTACCAAAGAGACAAATAAAAAATAATTTAAGAATTATAATGGACATATTGGAATATTATGAAATGCATCCAGGGAAGCAACTGGCATTAGTATTTCTAGATGCTCAAAAGGCATTCGATAATGTTTCTTGGCAATTTATGATTCAACAACTAAAAACAATGGATTTTGGACAAAATTTTATAAATATGATCAAGACTATATATTATAAACAAACAGCAAAAGTGATTGTAAATGGAGATTATACAGAGAACTTTGATATAAGAAAAGGGTTAGGGTTATTTATTTATTGTTATTTTTTTTAACCTTGGAAGTTTTAAATAGAAATATTATACAAGATTTAGAAATTAAAGGACTGTAGATAAAAGGTGAAAGCTACAAATTGCAAGCATTTGCAGATGATTTGGTATTCATCCTAGAGGAACCTTTAGATATAATTCCTAAATTATTGGAAAAGATAGAACAGTTTGGAGAGACAGCAGGATTGAAGATAAATAGAGAAAAAACTAAAGTGATAGTTAAAAATCTTACAGATAAACAAAAAAAACAATTTTCAGAAAAAATAGATCTACAAATAGTTAAAAAGGTTAAATATTTGGGAATATATTTGACAACAAGATGTTCAACGATAAAAGAAGATAACTATATAAAATTACTAAACCAAATAAAACTTGACTTGGAAAAATGGAAAAATCTGCAACTGTCGATGTTAGGGAGAATTGCTAAGGTGAAAATGAATATATTACCAAAAATACTTTTTTTATTCCAAACGATACCTATAAAACTAGAGAAATTTTTTTTTGAAGATCTGAATTCCTTAATTTTAAAATTTATCTGGCAAGGAAAGAAAGCTAGAATTAAATTGAAAATGTTACAAGAAGCTAAAGGAAATGGAGGTTTTGGTTTGCCAGATTGGGTATTATATTATCAAGCATCGGTGTTAACATGGGTAAAAGAATGGATAACCCTCAGAAATAAAAGATTGTTGTATCTAGAGGGACATGATTTACAACTTGGTTGGCATGCTTTCTTATGGTATGGGAAAAATAAAATTCATAAATATTTCCAAAACCACTATATTAGAAATGCATTATTACTAACATGGGAAAAAATAAAATGTAAAATATATTTGAAAATTCCAGGATGGCTTTTAACAATGGAAGCATTCGTACACCCAAATCTAGTTAGTCTTGAGAAAATATGGACATATAAAGATATTCTAAACTCTGAAGGGAACTTAAAATCTAGACAAGAGATGGAAAATCAGGGTATTGATTTATCATGGTGGTCACAATTACAGATGCAAGTGAGATATGATAAAGATGTTAAATTGTATGGATTTTATAAAGAGCAGACTTTGTTTGATCAGATATTATTAACCTCTGATGAAAAACTAAGAAAATGTATAACTTTCTATTAAATTTGAAAATGGAAGATGAACAAGTAGAAGAAACAACGATAACATGGGCAAAGAATTTTGGATACAATATAGATTTAGAGAAATGGCAAAGCCTAAGGGAAAGAAATTATAAATTGACAATGTCAACCTCTTATAAAGAAAACTTATATAAAATATTTTATAGATGGCACTTGCCACCAGCAATATTAGCAAAAATGTTTAAAAATATGTCGGATAAATGTTGGAAATGTAATCATAAACCAGGTACTTATTATCATGTATGGTGGACATGTGTTAAAGCAAAGAAATATTGGACAAAAATACATACATGGCTAGCAAAGATCCTGTGGAAACATGTACATTTTAAACCTGAACTTTTTTTTTTGTTATAATATTTTATTGGTTTTCCAGTTTTACATTTGAGTATTTAAAAAGCAACGTGGTGACTGGGTTAATCAATAGTTCAGTAACAGACATTTTTAGTACCGATCTCGGGTTACATCATCAAATATTTCTTCTCTTTTTCCCTTAAAATTTACTATATCATATTTAAACTAGTACATTTCTGATTGCATCAAATTCAATAAAAACTTCATTATTACATTTATCAATGCATTTTTAGCTTATACATATCTTAATAGGTCTTCATAAACAATCCATGTCCTGTTATTAATTTCTACCTAATTTTTAATTTTTAGTTTATGGTCAATACTCCAATTTAACCTTTAATATCCATAATTTTCAGCTTTTGGGTAGCCAAAATTTCCCTTATCTCACTTCATAAGAAACTATAATATCTAAAATACACTTTTTACCTACTTGAATATAATCTTATTCTATTTCCTAAAAATTTTCTATTTCTCACCATATTAAATCACCAACTTAGTAATAGAGTATCCCCTTTGTTGGCTCCAATCCATTATATATATTGCCTGGGTTAGTCGATAGTTCAAACATATTCCTAATAATTAATTTTCATTTCCCTTTTAAATCTAATTCTTTGGTATTAAACAAATTAATTCCTTATTTTCCACTAATTTCCAGCTATTTTAAATCTAATAATCAAAATTCCCCTTATCTCAACGTCTCCTTTTAACCCTCTAGCTGACAATATAGAATCCCCTGTAGTAAATCAAAAACCCCAATTTTTCAACCTAATTCTAGCCTTCTTCCTTTGCCAACCAGGCTTCCATACCAATGCTTTTAAATCATCAAATAGATCTCCCTCCATTCTTGTATATGTTGTTTGAATTAAGGGAGACCATTTGATTGCCCATTTTCTGGGAGAACTGGTCCATTTATAATCATTAAATTGTTGCCCTAGTGTCCCAGATCCCCATATTTGCTCTGGTATAGTTGCCTTCAATTCGATCTGGTCTTCTTTCTCAAATGTCTTCAGATTTGTATAAAAAGTCATTTCCATTTTTAAGGTTGTCGCTTCATTGTCTGGATGTTCAGTAGACTGTACTTGTTGGTCACTTAAGTCCTCTGTCTTGGTATTCAGTTGTTCCATTTCTGTTGTTTTCTGGATTGTTGGTTCTTTAGTTGCAATCAAAATTTGGCTTTGTACATCTAAGCTAGTGTCTTGGTCTTTCTTTTTGGGTCTCATTTTCTCACAAGCTGCAAGAATAGTTTCATGTATTAATTTTAGCATGGCAAGGGTTTTTTGCTGGTCTTCCTCCATCTCTATCGCGGAGTTGTAAATAGTCTTTCTAGTGAAGGCTGTTTATTAAGCAAAAGTCAGTAAAAGTTCACCTTCACAATTCATGGAAGCCAATTTCACTGCCCAGCTGTTCTCTCACAGCTGAATCCCTCACAGATAATACCAAGGTCAGGGAAATCTTATCTGGTCTGTGCTGTGAGCCAAGTCTCTTTGTAGGAAATAAGATATTGCAATTCCAAGCTTCCCCACAAGGTGTCACCGATACCATTTAAAGTTTTTTTAAAAAATCCCAGACTTTTCTAGGTTCTTTTCCAATTTAAATTCTTTTTTGCAGATAAAAATAGAAAGTTCCAGTAAGAGTAGGAGATTTTTTGGTCCCCAAGTTCCAAAGACATATAGATCCAATTATATTAGAGTGTTCTTTTTGATGCTTTGATTCCCCTGGGTAGTCAGACGCCGCTGTTTTTAGAGGGTGGGAGAGAAATTCCCTTCCCTCTCTCTTCACAGGGGGACGATACTTCAGGAAGCTTTTAACTGGAAAATACTTAGGGTAAAGAGGAGGTAAGATCTCACCCGGTTCCTCCGCATTGCTTTCAAAGTGCTTGTTAGTAAGTTTGACTTCGGCTGTCAGCAGCTAAGTGATGGGCCATATTACTATGGCTGATCTTTTTCCCGTCGGTTAGAAGAGCTGCCCCGGATCAAGCAGGAGGGCTGCCGCCCTTCCGCGATCGCACGGGGGTCCTCTCCTCGCTCGTCGCCCCTCCAGGGCGACTTCCGACCCTTTTCAGGGTCCCCCAGCAGGATAAAACCGGATGGTGGGGACGGGGATCGCCCCGACACGTCCGCCAACGCCGCGATGGCAAACCGGAAGTCCAAACCTGAACTTTTTTTATTAGGTATAATGCCAGAAAAGCTTGACAAACAAAGTATATATTTGATTTTGCATGCGACAACAGCAGCAAGACTTATATTTGCACAATATTGGAAAAATGAAGAAATACCATTGGAGGAAGAAATAATTAAAAAAATACTAGACTGTGCAGAAATGGACAGACTTACTCTGAGATTAAAAGAAAAAGAAGAAACAGAATATTTTCAAACTTGGGACTTATTTTATCAATGGTTGGAGAAACGAACTAGGGATTAGGAATTTAATTTGTATTAGTGAATGATAAACTCAGACAACACGTTTGTTGAATAAGCACTGTTGAATTGTATTAAAAAACCAATAAGAACTTATATATAAAAAAAACCCAGAGGAAAATGTGTTTCATCAATTGTGTCCAGACCATTTTGAGTGCTGGCAACATTTGGCCCAAATTCATAGAAGACTATAACCAAGCCATTAGTCACCTCCAGCTCAAATCAGCATCTTTAAGCCAATTACGAAAGTTCAGGTAGGCAAATGAAAAAAGCTATTACTGTATTTGTCAGTAATTGCTTTCTAGAGGAAACCTTTTATTTGCAATAATTAATGACAGAGCATATGACAAAAAATATAAAATAAAAATCAAGCATTTGCAAGCAGGATTTTAGAAACAAACAAGAAAGCAATTCATTTTGAATCCCACTGATTTAATTAAAATATAGTGTTGTAAGCATAGACAAAAATACATCCAAGGAAAGTATATCAAAAGAGAAATAAGCAGCTTTACACAAAACATATTTGATGGCAATATGATGGTGCAAGATAAGTTGGGTAATGGCTTTGTCATATCTGTGATCACAAGAGGTGTCAACAGATTAGCAGAATTACACTTAAAAAAAAAATAGGCTGAATTTCAGAAAAGAACACCCAGGGCTGAGATGTTAAACTTCATGAGATTTCAGCAATTTTTATAAGGGTTCTGGTGATTTGTATTTAGAAAGGAAGATATATGTTTGTATGGCTTTCTCACTGAAGCAGTAGGCGTGAGCTTAAATGGATTCCAGAAGATGGTAGAGGACAGGAAGGCCTGGAGGAACGTTGTCCATGGGGTCGCGATGGGTCGGACACGACTTCGCAACTAACAACAAAATGTGTAATAGTGGTGGTACTTGAAAATATGGTGGATCTTGGTGTAACTCATCATCGACAGTTAGGGAGAAGCATTTTAATGGAAAGATTAAATGGAATATTGATGGAAGTATTGTCTGATGTATTCAGCATTCACACAGCAGAATGAACTAGATTAACTAAAGACCTTGCACACAGTGGCATCCACAGGGGTAGGTCAAAACCAGCACAATGGTAGAGCATCAGGATGTAAGCCCCACCCCTTTTGTATATGTGCATCAATGTTGCACACATGTTCAAAATTGGTGAGACCTGCATTGTAATGCTCCTGTCAAGCTACAAAACCATTGTTTGCTATTAGGACTGCCATAGTGCTTCTAGCTTGCCTACAGTTGCCGTGTGTGTGTGTGTGTGTGTGTGTGTGTGTGTGTGGTGTTTGATGAGAGAGAGAGAGAGAGAGAGAGAGAGGAGAGAGAGAGAGAGAGAGAGAGAGAGAGAGAGAGAGAGAGCTTGGGATCCACAGGTGTTCCTATCAGCATGAGAGCCGAAACAGCTGAAGAGATGTTTTGGCAAACTGAAGTTTTCTTCTCATAACACTTGCTGGAAGATTTATTGGACAGTGTGACCTGAACTGTTGAAGTAAGGCAGGACATAAAACAAGACATAGGTCATAAAACAGGACATGAGTCTTAAATGCGTGTATTAGTTAGAAGAAGCAAAAAGGAAGTGGAAAATGTCAAACCACAAGTTCATCTGTTGGTCGCACAAAGGTGTCAAGCTTCAAGCTCTGTTACAGTTAACCACATATGTCTCATTTCTATGTCTCGCTCTCGCTGGTAGCTAACCACAAATGTGCTGCCGGAAACTTAGTTGCTTTGGCAAGACACCTGTGACCTCGATCCATGAGAGGAGGACAAGATATTTAGCTACTTTAGCATAGCAACAGGGGGGCTAACGGGGCTGTAATTCGAGTAACCAATCAATGCTAACAAGTTACATTTCCGTGTTTTGCTGCTTCTAAAAGAGTATATATGTACTTGTTGTTCCATGAGAAGGTGTTCAGAGGTTGTTATGATTTTTGCTCTGAACCTTTGCGCAAATAAACCAACTTCTTTTGATTCCGTGGTCTGAGTCCTGTGATTTTCTGCAACAGAAGGGGGAGAGAAAGTTTCACTCTTTTAATTATCTGTTTCCCGCCATATTGCCAGAGCTAGCTTTCCTTCTATCTACTGGTATGTTATGCCTAATTAAAGTTTACATTAGAGATCGCTGTGTCTCTGGTGTTTTACTTCATTGGGCTTTTCAGCCGGGATTTGACAGCTCCATCTATTATCTTGACCATTTTGATCTTCCATGGGTGCTGCTGCTTGCTGCTGCAGTTGTACAAGCTGCTCTGTGTAGCTAATTTTAGCCTTCATTTTTGTTTTGGGTACAATCATCAGATTATTTTAAATTCAATGTGCACATTCAAAATATGGATTATAGGTAGTCCTTGCTTAACAACCAGTTGCTTAGTGACTGTTTGAAGTTATGATGGACTCTCCCAAAGGTAGTTACGGCCCGATTCCAGAGTTTTGACAGAGGCACCTCCCCCTGCGGGCACATGAGCACATTTCAGGTGCTTGGCAACCAGCTCACTTTTATAGCCAGTTGCAGCATTCTGTGGTCATCTGACCATGATTTATTACTTTTTTGCCAGTTTCTGACCTTTGGGGCTGGTTTCTGGCAAAAAATTCCCATATGAATGGACTCTATTTATGAGTGGTGCATTTGCCTTACAAATACCACATTCACTTCACACCTGCTGCATTCACTTTATGAATGCTGAAAAAAAAGGTCATAAATTGGGTCAGTTATGTGCGTGTCTTGACATACTGCAGAAATTTCAGGCTCCATTACTGTCATAAGTCAAGGACTACCTGTACTTCAATAACCTTGAAGCATGCTTGTGAACTTAGCCAGAGAACACAAATCGATTTATCTCCCACTTGTGCTATCAACTGTTCTTTTTCTAAATGTGCAATGTGATCTTGCTGATATTTGTTACTGTGACTGAATATAAAGGAACTCATTTCCAAAGACAAAGCATAGCCTGATTTTATTGAGAATTTGCATTTCCATACCTAGTCTAACCAAGTTCACACATATTCCTATCTGAAACAAGCAAAGAATGTCTGTTTGCAGCTTACTGAAAATCAAAGCTTTATTTTCTGACATTTACTATCCCTGAAGGCAGAAAGTCTAGAATAAAGGGGAATATATTGTACCAATAAAGGTGAATGTTTGTAGCTCAGGGTTGAAATGAGGGGTCCTTGGTGCTCTTTGAGCTTGCTTGTTTTCTTGCAGACATTTCATTACCCAAACTAGGTAACATCATCAGTGCATGATGTGGAATATATTGTTTTAAGGATGCTTCCTTAAGTGTATTTATTAGGGCTAAACACAGTGGTGGGATTCAGCCGGTCCGCACCACTTCGGCAGAACCAGTAGCTAATTTTTTGTTGCCCAGGCCCAGAATGGACTTCCGGAAGCGGCATCCACACAGAGAACCGGTTGTTCACATATTTGAATCCCACCACTGGCTAAACAGACATTGAACATGATTTAGAAGAAGTGCTTCATATTTCATCTGTGTATAGCATATCTCTGCTAGTCATTTGAGCAACCTAACTTTATCCATGTTTCTGTGTGAGGTACAAAGTATTTCTTCCAAAGCATTTCTGAAGTTGGCATAGCTTTATTACCCTATACAGAAGATTCCATTTAAAATTAATTGGATACATCCCTGGAAAAAATATGTTTAATTAATAAATATGTGCAGGGAGCTGGGACATTCATAAATTTTATTTTTATTATACTTGGCAATACTTTTGCCAGGGTACTACTCCATTAGTCATGAATATGTAAAGTGTAAAGGCTGTCAACTTGTGGCAGCGAGGTATGCCAACAGAAAAGGAAACCACTAAATCAGGATCATATCATGAACAGTAGGATTGTCATCACCACACACCACTAACTTAGCCACAGCAAGCCAGAAAAGTCTTACCAAATCTATGCATATCAGTTCAGACAAATCAGCTGCAAATAATTGTACATTTATTCAGTATCACAATATATTTCATGCAGCTTATACATTGCAGTAACGGAGTGCTTTTCATACTCTTAACAATGTACAGAAATAGAGATTATAAGGCAGGACTGTATGCAAGTATTTCTCACTGACAACAAATAGCATTTGAAAGGTAGGTGGGCTATTCTATCAACTCTAAACAACATGGCTGCCCTGATTTTTATTCCCGTTATTGCTACAAATGGAGATCACTTAGTTGAGCATGTAACTTCATACATTTCAAACATGAGCTACATCCTTCTCCATTAAATATACCCTTCATGTTGGTTTCATTCATTTCAGTCAAGCTGTGTCCTTGTAATTCATCCTGGGTGGAGGGACCCTTAAGAAATGATATCTATATTTAACAATTAAAAACATGAGATGATTTTCAGCACTCTATTACATTTCCTTACTCAAAAAGGGAAAATAAAGATTGCTGACCGTAAGTGAGAATATATAGTGGTTTTCCATTGGTATCCATAGTGGTTAAACAAGGAGCTTTGGGAGAAATTGTTCCCCATCGTTGCAGTGCTGCTTCAAGTGAAGGAGGCCATTTTGTAACCACACCCAGCTGTTCCCCACGCATGGCCAACATCTGAGCTCCTTCTGGCTTTGGTTGGTTTGGATCTGGTTGTTGAACTTACAAATGTGAGAGGGTGTTACTTCATTTAATTCTGTACTAAACTAGAGAGAAAGAGAACTAAATATTTACTTTTGAAAGATCATCTGAAAAGAACAGAAATGCTGAATTTGATTTCAGAATGTTCTGGACAGCAATCTCCCCCAATTTGTGCAATGTCCAGATGTGTGGACATCAACTCCCAGAATTTCCCAGTGAACACAGCCAAGAATTCTGGGAGTTGAAGGCCACACATCTGGAGACACCCATGTTGGAGAAAGCTGCTATAGAGAAATCTCTGGCCTTTTTGAGATGATAGAACAAACAGTGATTGGTTTTTAGGGAATGTGCTACAGGCAAGCCCTTTCTCATTCATGTTCCTTCTTCCATTTTAATATTTGCAATAACCATGACTTTCTCAATTTGGATGGTCAATTTGCCCCTCAAAAATCCTTCATGGCAGTGGTGGGATTCAGCCAGTTCACACCACTTCGGCAGAACCGGTAGCTAATTTTTTTGTTGCCCAGGCCCAGAATGGACTTCCGGAAGTGGCATCCACACAGAGAACCGGTTGTTCACATATTTGAATCCCACCACTGCTTCATGGATATCCAAATGTTCAAGCTGGTGGGTGTGTATCAACAATATTGTTAAAACAATGTGGTTTACCAAAGAATAGTACATAAAGCTCTCCTTCCCAACTAATAAAAACAAAGGAAGGGGGTTTATTAATTATGTGCACATCATATGACAACATTCAGCTCTTTATAACTATATCATCAAATAGTAGCCTAGATGTGTAAATGAGGCCTTTCAGAACACCAACATTCAGAATCATGTGCAGGTAGTCCTCGACTTAAAACCATTTGTTTACCAACAGTTTGAAGTTACAACGGCACTGAAAAAAGTGACTTACAACAGATCCTCACACTTATGACTGTTGCAGTATCCCTACAGTCACGTGATCAAAATTTGGGCACTTAGCAACTGGAATGTATTTACAATAGTTGCAGCATCCCAGGGTCACATGATTGCCATTTGTGACCTTCCCAGCTGGCTTCCAACAAGCCAAGTCAATGGGGTAAGCCGGATTCACTTAATGCCACATGATTCACTTAACAACCATTGCAAGAAAGGTTGTAAATCGAGTGTGACTCACTTAACAGCCACCTTGCTTAGCAATAGAAATTCTGGTCCCAATCGTGGGTGTAAGTTGAGGACTACCTGTACCACCTGAGATAGTAAAGTCAGCTCACATGATCTGCTATGATCACATGATTTGAAAACTGCTAAATCAAGCAATATACATAAAAAAGTGAAACCATTTTCTCTTAAGTTTCAGTTGGAGTCTCTCCACTTCCTTTAACCCACGGGTGTCAAACTCGCCAAGTCACATGATGTGTCGCGACGTATTGCGACTTTTTTCACATTGCCGGAGCAGGGGTGGGCGCGGCCTCTGCATGATGCAACCAGCCCGCGGGCTGGCAGTTTGACACCCCTGCTTTAACCTATCTTGACACCACAGAGAAACAACATACTACTGTGGTTAAGGTACTGGATTTGAAACACAGAGACCCTGGTCCAAATCCTCAATTGATCACAAAGTGGATGACTTTGGATTGTCTATTCTCTCACACCCTCTTGTACCTCAGAAAGGGAAGATAAAACAAAGGCAAAGTCTCCTTACGCTGCCTTAGCCTCCAATCAGAGAAAGGCAGGAAATGATCCAATGGATAAATAATACATTGACTTAAAAAAAGCTATCCAACAGAACAAATACTTAAAGTTTCAGTAAGTCTATATAATCAAAACTAAGTACTGTATAGAATCCAAGTAAATCTTACTGTGGCACTTTTTTCTGGCACAAGAAATGAGCAATTTTACAAGCCAATCCTCCAAAATTCTTGCATGAGAGTCAAACTGTATTACCTTCTAATAATTCTTCGAAGTCGTCCACAAAGAACTCTCGTAATGGTGGCCGCTTGGGTCTTTTTAGGGTATTGACCAGTTGCTGAATTTTTGCAGATACTCTGCTACTTACTGGAACTCCTGCAGGAAAATAAATCATCAAAAGCATTGAAGGGCTAACTATGTCTACCAATTGTAGGTAGAGAACAAAAGCATACCAATCTGAATTCAAGCTTTAAAAATCAGATTAAATAATGGCATACAGGAAGCAGCTTGACATACCTGCAGAGACACTTTCAAAAATCTCTGTCCAAGATGGCAAATAATCTTTGGTTGTTTTGACTTTTGCATCATATACCTAAAACCAGTCATGAGTTGCAAGAGCCCTCTAGTTAAATTTCACTGTGATTAGGCAATTTTGAGATAAATGATTGGATGAATGCCCTTCTCAAGTAGAATGGCCAGAAGTTCCAACTCTTCAAGAAAAACAACATTTCAAATTGGCTTACAAGCAGCAACACCTGTTATGTCAAATTCTTCACTTCCATGGCTCATTCTTCTGGATATCTCTGGAGCTACCTGTCATCTTGCTTGAACCTACACAGATACAAAACACTTGTATCTTATTCTTTCTTGACTTTCCTAGCAGTCCTCCATGCAGAAGTATAAAGTATGTGCTCTTGGTAATTAAGTTAAACATTAATTAATTAACCCCCCTACGTATTAATGAACTGGAATACCTCTGGTACACTGTCTACCTGGCCAAACTTTACTTCCTGTAGTCTATGCCTACCTTCTTCCCTTTTATAAGACATACCATCACCAGTTTCCATAAGTTCAGCATTTCCATATTTTGGAGCCGCTCTTGATGTTGAACCTTGTGGTCTTTCTACTTGTATTGAGTGTTCACAGGTGTAAGTGGTAACATCTGGAGGGGCAGAATGATTTTCTGTAACAAAGGAAAAAATTAATTTATTCTGGAATTTTTGAATAGTATTTTTGGACTGTACAATTCCTTCCATGAAAGCCACCACTTTAAATGTCTATGGAGATTCTCAGTCATCCAGGTCAAGGTTGTCCCAAAGGTGCTTTTTCAAGTGAAACGTCTTCAAAGAAAAACAAGAAAGTCCAGTTGCCTCTTGAAAAAGCACCTTTGGGACCACCACTTTAAAAATAGACTCTTTTGATACAATTTTATAATTAATGACATTTCATTAAGAATACATACTACCCTTTATTGCTAGTTACCACTAATAGTTGTGAAAACCAATTATGAAAGCAATATGAATGTTATACTGGGGCTAGAGTGACATTACTTCTGATATCACCATGCAGGCAAGGTATTTTTATTTATTTATTTTCCCTCTTACTTTTATTTAAGATTGTTAAATAGTTAGTTGTATTTTAATTTGCATTGTTTCGAAGTCTGATGCCTAATTAGTATGGGCCCTTAATATTCAATATTTTAGCTAACTTTATTGTATATGCTTTTTAAAAATTGTATTTGTGTATGTGTTTCATTAGCTATAGGATGATTTAGAAATTAAAATAAATAATTTTATATCCTCCTCAATCAATACAGTGTCTGGGTAGTGTACAGTAGTTCAATACATAATACAGTAGCAAAATGCTAAAAATAATACTAAAATTCGAACATGCTGAAAGACCCTTGTCTCTCTTATTTTTATATTTTGCAAACCAGCACTTTGCACCAGCTACATGCTGCATGTTTAAGTACACATATGTGGGAACAAATAGAAATCACTGGAGGTTACTTCCACGTAGATATGGAAAGAGCTAAGCTCTATACCGCACTGTACAGCCATTGTTTTAGAGCTGATTTTTTAAAAATAGCATTAAGTGCTGGGTCAATACGAAAATCTGAATACTTCCCTATTTCCATACATACAGTACTTACTATATCAGTTCTTGTCCCCTATGCATCTTGCATTTCCAGAAGCAATTCTGAATCAATGGCTAGTATTCTGACATCACCAGACAATTCTCAAGCTAGTCCTTTCCTTTCACAGCTCTGTTCAGTAGTTGACAGTGTTTTTGACATTTTTGTTCTCGGTCACTCTTCAATTTGTACTGTTGTACCAGCTTTACACACACCTTCTTGTAATAACATACATTATAGGGAAGAGAGGTTATTGTGCAGGAGAGTCACTCATTTCAGGCTTTAACAAGTTTCCTGTTCAAAAGCCTCAGTGATCATAAGCATCATCGACCAAGAAGAGCTTGGTGCTGTGCACCTATGCCAAACTGAAACCATTAGCAATAATTGTTATTGAGCTTAATCAAGGATCAGCTTTTGTAAATGGTATATCTGCTGTGAAGCTTTATGATGACAGCACTCAAAGTAGTAGAATCATTACATGAAAACCATCTCTGAAGTAACCTAATCATAGCAAGTTCTCAGTTTACCAGCATCACTGATGGCACAGAAAACCACCCGAGAGAGGCTAGTGGGAAAGAAGAAAGCATTCACACTCAAAAATGGCTAGTTGTTATTGCAATTGATTTTTCTTCTAAGACACCTTAAGGCAGGGGTGTCAAACTCGCAACGTCACGTGACGTGTCGTGACGTATCATGACTTTTTTGCCATTGCCGGCAATAGGGTGGGCGCAGTTTCGCTATGATGCATCTGGCCCGCAGGCCGGCAGTTTGACACCCCTGCCTTAAGGGAAGCAGAAATAAAATTCAAAGGACATTCAATAGCTATAATGAGGTTTTGTTTCATCTGCATAAACATAGAATATGGTAGAAAGAAACAGGACTGCAACTTGGCAAAACTGTAGGTAGACTACAAGAGGAACTGCTATATTAGGAAGAAGCTTCCAAATTTGTGGCCTCCATGCACCAGACATCCCTCCCCCACCCCTCATACCCCACCCCTCGATCCTTACTGCCTTCCACCAGGCAATTCACTGCGGGACAAAACTTCCTGGCCACTATACCATGTGGGACAATTAGCCGTGCAGGATAACTCACCAAATGCCAGAGGTGCCTGTCCCAGCAGCCAATACATGTGGGCGCCAGGTTGGGAGGGCAGTGGCCTTGGGCAACTGAGCCTCAGGACAACTGAGCCACTCCTCCCCACCAGGTGTACCTTCCTGGGGGTGGTGGAATGGGCTCTCAATGGGCGGGCAGAGGGAGTGACTCGTGGGGGTGTGCTGCCCTCAGTTGCCAGGTCACATCACATTGCAACCACCCGGGAAGGGAGTTCTTATCTGTGCTCCTGGAGCTGCTTATGCACGCTTCCCACAGAGGCAACAGAGGAGACACCACATGACAGTGGGAGTGAGGAAGCCTGTGTTCTTCAAGCTCTACACTTTTCCCTGCCTCGCGCTTTTCCTCTCCCACCTCCACTGCTGCACCGGGACATCTTTCAAAGTTTCAGGCTTTGTTTAGGCTACCCACTGCGGTGCCCACAGAGCCTCCTGCTCTGATCGATCCTGTTGCACTCTGCAGGTATTTCCAATCCTCTCTCCCCAACATTGGATGGGGAGTGCATGCTTGGTCGCCCCTGCCCTCCACTCTCTTGCTGCTGGGCTTCCGCAAACCAACCCAGTCAATAGTGCCAAATTTTCAAGCCACTGCTTCATTTTCCTTCTCCCCACTTTGCTGCCCCCCCCATTCCTCCTCTTCGTCTCCCTGTTGACCTGGGGCAAAGGAAACTTCACTCCATGCACCGCAGCTCACTGCCCTTCGCAGCTCTGGTGCTTCCAAGCTTTCACTGCTGGTGCTGAAGCTGAATCCAGTTCAGTCCAATGAACTAGAAGTAGGCCCAGTCAGTAGTGCCCATGCCTTCTCTAGAAAACCAACGCACACTAGAAATGTAGGGGACAAAGATCCCAACCAAATCCAGGCCATCAGAGCTGAGATTTCAGGTCCCAGTCCTAGATGCTTTGTCCTGACAGGGCTCCAACTTCTAGCTAGTATAAACTGGATGCTGCTTTCCTTTCCTCCTCCATCGATATAGATTCTGTTTTCTGCCAAGGTAAAGAAGGGTGTCCCAACCAAGAAAAGGAAAGCACACCCAGTATATATTGATTCACTCACTGGTGCCAGGAAAACTTGGAAGCACCAAAGCTGCAAAGGGCACTGAGCTGTGGCACATGGAGCAAAGTTTCCTTTGCCTCCTCCCTTCATGTGGTGTCCCCTCCATCGCTCCTGCAGGAAGCGCACACAAGAAGTTCTGGGAATGCAGATGAGAACTCCTTTCCTGGGTGGTGTTTGCAACGTGACGTGACCCAGTGGCTGAGGGGAGTTGCTCCGTCTGCCCGCCCATTGAGAGCACCCCAAACTTGCCCCGCAAATCACCTCAACTAGGCAGAGCAAGTCTCACTAGGGTGCGATGGGTCCAGTTGCCGAGGAAATGTTTATAGCAGCCTTCCCCCCCACCCAGATGTGCTCCTGGATTGCAAATGTCCGAGCGAGTGCAGCTAACCTGCAGGTGTCTCCTTTGGCCCCAACCCTCTTCCTCAGCTCTTCTGCACACCCAGCCCCTTCCAGACCGTCCTCCGGGGCTTTCCCTGCAGCCCTCAAGGTCCAACCGAGCCCAGCTCTTCCCAAATCTTGTCCCAGCTACTGCAAAGGCCCACTAAAGGATCCAAAAGTACCATAGAGGGACAGTAGAATGGTGATGAAGAAATTGTGTGTGTGGAGGAGACGGAGAGGCAATCTAACAAACAGATTTTTTTTTTACCAGGCTTTGAACACTGCCTGCACTCACCCCCTTGGCCCTGGATTGCTGAGCATCCTGGGCCCACCAGCACTCCCCAGCAGCCCTTCTCCTTCCCAGTTGGACTGACTGGCTGGCCCACCCATATTACGGCTGCTTGTCAAGCACTTTGCTTCTTCTCTGGGACCAGAGGGGGCTTCTCCAGCAAAGGACATTTTTCCAAATGAGATGGAGGGAGGAGCGCCCATCCCATCCCCCCTTCTGTTCTGTCCCAGCCTACGCGAATACTGCTCAACCGCTTACTCGCGAGGAAAAACCCCTTTGCATTGAACAAGGCAGGACTTGGTAAGATAAGCCCCTTTTATTTTGACACAGCTCCAACCAGTCCTTTAGCTGTTGAAACGAACAAGATCAGTCTCTGAGTTCTCAGCTGCAATGCTCAAGGTTTAAGTCACTCAAACACAGAGAAATCCAACAAACCTGGTTAAATGTTCAAGAATCCTGAGGCAAGAAATCCAACAACAGAAGCACAAAGCCGTAGCATGAACAGTTGCCTTTGGCAACCAGCCCCTCCCACGCCTCTCCTCTTTATAGTCCAGCCAGGGCGTAGCTTCTTAGAGTCTTTTACCTTTCCTGGAGAGCCGCCCCACTGCCCTCTCCTGTCCTGCATGCCTTTCCTCCCTGCGCATCCATGCATCTGGAACAGGCCCCAGCTGCTCCTCATCTTTGCTCAATTCAGGCCCCCAACCCAGATGTCTCTCTGCCTGAGCGTGAGTAGATGGGCCCAGTGTCACATCTAGCTCTGAGTCTTCGTGCTCCTCAGAGCCTTCCACAGACTCTGATGTGACCCCAGGGAACCCTTCCCCCTCATCCGATTCATCTGACTCGGCTGCCAGATCTGCTGGCAGGCGAGGACTCACAACACCTTCAGCCAACACTTCTTCTCTCTGGAGGGTGACTCGGTCAGGAAAACCGAGAGGGAGCTGTGAAGGACTCTTCAGGACCATCCAGGGCTCCCCAGCCTCGTGTATGGAGCAATGGGCTGGTTGCTGGGGCGGAGGAGCATGAAGGGTCGGGGAGCCCATTCCACCCCCCCCAAGAAGGCGTGCCTGGTAGGGAGGAGCAGCCCAGTTGCCCTGAGGCCCAGTTGCCCAAGGCTGCTGCCTGCCCCAGCCAGCACCCTCGCTGTGTGCTGCGTGGCGTGCAGATTGGCTGCCAGGACAGGTGCCTCTGGCATTTGGTGAGTTATTCCATGTGGCTAATTGCCCATGCAGGATAGCGACCAGGGAGATTTGTCCTGCGGTGAATCACCCAGTGTGAGGCAACGGGGGATGAGGGGCAGGGGAAGGGGGGACAAGGGGAGGGGGGCAGAGGGTGAGGGATGCCCAGGGCATGGAGGCCATGGCAGTGTGGCAGGGGAGGGGGGGCTGCGGTGGGTCAGCTGGGGTGAGGGGCCGCAATGAAGTGGCCAGGGCCATGTGGCTGCACTCAATTGTCCTAGACCCCCACAGGGATGCTGCAATGGTCATAAGTGTGAAAAATGGTGATTATAGCTCACTTTTTGCAGTGCCATTGTAACTTTGAATGGTCACTAAACAAATGGTTGTAAGTTGAGGACTACCTGTACCTTCAGCCTAGGTCTTTCTTTAGCAATTTCTTGTCCTTTTAATACTAATTTAATGGACTAGATTCCTCCCAATCCAGTCTAGCAAGTAATCTACTTCATGCTAAGAAAACTTCAGAGAGTATAGAAGACCTGCTTGAACTTTAAACTGGAACTCTCCAGTAGAAAAAGTAGTACCTATAATCAGTAGTTATGCTTTGCATCATAAAAAGGTGCATTTAGTTTGAGGATACATTCAGGGGAAAGCATTAACTTCATTTTTTAATACTATTTGTAGTGTAAATGTAAAAGAAAAACGCTATGTTTGATCAAAACTATGCAGAACAATTTTTTTAAATTACGTTCACAGATCTACTCTATTGGGTACCTGCAATGTGTTGTATTAATGATGCAAATTTCAGCTAATTTTGCTCAATCATTTGCTCATTATTTGTAGAAGAAAGGTGACTCTTACTTTCCTCCATATGCTGACAAATTACATTTCAGATTCTGGCTTTATTTCTATGGATAATAAGCTGTATTCTAACAATTTGATGTAAATGAACAAGAGGTAGGTAATTCCAAAGCCTTCTATAAGAGATTATTTAGGGTGTCTTGAGAGGGATTTTTTCTCTTCCTGAAGCTCTTACTTTTTTTTAAACAATGACTTATTATCACAATGGTCAACTCTCTTTACATAGCAAGAAGAATATTCTAAAAAGAAAATTCCTCATTGGCACCTGTTCACTTTAACTTTGGGACTGCACAAGAATGTGCATGAGAATGAATTTACTTTGTACACTGCAGCTGTTGTTGAAATGCTACATGCTTTGCATACTGGAAAACAGAAAAATAAACCTATATAGATGTATGCATAGACGAACTATAGATTCTGGGTATGCTTTAAGAAGGCATACCACATACAACTACATTTTAAGAAAGAATTTGTATTGAATGAGTAAACCCAAACTATGCTGAGAAAGAATCCTCCACTCAAAGAGCTCAGGAGCCCCATTAAGGAAAATTAAGTTGTTTCAGAACTAAAATGACTCTGAGCAACATATGTTGGAAGTAAATATAGGAACAGTGACAGCTGCAGGACTTCAAAGTGCCTGATCCCTCAGAAGATTATTAATTTGCATTGCCCCATCATCCTGTCCCTTTCAATAAATTCACATTGTAAGCCTCAAGTTCAACAGCTGTACTATAACAAAGAGCCAACAATGGATGTGCCACTGGATTGAAATTGTCTATTGTTGTCAAATAATATAACCTAAAAAGCATAGCAAAACTAAAATCACATACTAGAATTACAAATTTGGGACTCTGGCTACAAAGTAGTCTTTCCTCTGATTTCGACTCTGATTGATGGCACTGGGCAAATGATAATGTTAAATAACCACATGTGTGCAAAAATGGATGCTATCCAGACTGTGTGATGTACAGTATATTACAAGAGCAGTATGGCTTTTCATTATGGTGGCACACATATACTGTATATGCCACCATTTTGGACAAGGTCTCCGTTGGAAAAGTGTTCTGTTGCTTTTGTTTTTTGGGACAATTATCAGGTCTGTAACTCAAATAAAAAGGGTTTATTTTCCAGTCAACTGTTAAAAGAGGGGTTGTCTTTGTGAAGTAACAAGGACGTCCGTAGGCTGGGACAGAACAGTTTGCCTCCAGCAACCCACCCCCTACTATTATGGAGCAGCTACGTGCGGAGAATGCCCAGCTCTACCAGCAGCTGGTTTGTTATCAGCTCAAGTGGCCCAGCTGCAAGCACACGACTCTGCTGCTCCACAACCCAGGAAAAAATGTCCAGTTGCAATGCCGGACAAATTTGATGGCAATCCGGATATGTTTCCTGCTTTCCTGGGACAATGCCAGCTATTTATCAGCCTGAGAGCGGCTGATTTCCCCACTGACCAGGAGAAAGTGGGGTTTATGATAAGCCTTCTCTCTGGTGCTGCAGCTCATTGGGGCACACCGCTGCTAGCCCAACCTAGTCCATTGTTGGACAACTTTGTGGGGTTTTGTGATTACATGCGTTTGATGTACGAGGACCCCATTAAGACGCAGACTGCTACCCGACGCCTGAAAGCTCTGAGGCAGGGCCGACGCCCTCTACAGGCCTATATCAGCGATTTTCGGCTGTTTAGCCAGGATTCAGCCTGGAATGAGGCTGCACTCGTGGATGCTTTCCAGGATGGCTTGTCGGAGGAGATGTTGGATGAGCTGGCCCATGTTGATGTTCCCCCGGACCTCAATAGATTGATCCATCTCTGTCTGCAGATCGATGCTCGGCTGCAGCAGCGTAGGAGTTGCTGTGGCACCCCAGAGACCCGTGCGGCCCCCGTTGTGCGTGAGACTCTGGTTCAGCGGGAGGAGCCTATGGAGCTAGGTGCTGCCAGACCTTGCCTATCGGTGGCAGAAAAGAACAGACGACGTTCGGGGGGGTTGTGTTTTTACTGTGGGGACCCTGGGCATTTGGCCGCCTTCTGCCCCAAGAAGCGACGAAGGGCGTCAGTGACCGAGCCTGCCCCAAGAAAGCCACCTACTCCTCTGTCAGGAAATGCCCCGAGCCCGACTTAAAAGGCGTTTTAGGTCGGGCGTCCCACAACACCGAGCGACGTTCTTCAGATGCTGCCCACGGACCTCCACAGCATCTGATACTGGAGGCATGCCTGATCCTCCCCAGGATGCCGAAGAGGATTCCAGTCCATGCTTTGATTGACTCTGGGGCCACCACAAACTTTATGGACGCAGCATTTGTGGCCAAATGGGCTGTTCCCCAGTGCCCGGTGGAACCGCCCATGTTAGTGGAGACTATAGATGGTCGAGTGCTCCTGTCTGGGCCAATTAAGGCCTCCACGCAACCGTTATGTATGGCCATCAGTTCGCATGAGGAGGCTATTCAGTTCTATATAACCTCCGACCTGCATTTCCCCGTGGTCTTGGGACTGGCGTGGCTCCGGACACATGACCCACAGATTTATTGGTCCCAGAACTTGGTCACCTTCCCAAGCTTACAATGCGTGGACCATACCCGCCATGTCTGTGCCGGCCAGGTAGAGAGTCCCACGGGGGTCTCCTTGCCCTCCGAACTGGCGGATTACGCTGATGTGTTCAGCGAGACTGAGGCGGATCAATTGCCCCCGCACAGGCCCTATGACTGCCCCATCGATTTAGTCCCTGATGCACCTCTCCCAGTGGGGCATTTGTATTCCATGTCGGACCCCGAGTTGGCCGCGTTGCGGGACTTCCTGGACAAAAATTTGGCTCGGGGTTTTATTTGGCCTTCGTCCTCGCCAGTGTCTGCACCCGTGCTCTTTGTCAAAAAGAAGTCCAGCGAATTGCGGCTTTGGTGTGATTACAGGAAATTAAACACCATCACGGTGCACAATCGATACCCACTGTCCCTCATTCCCGAACTCCTGTACCGGCTCCGGGAGGCAAAGATCTTCACAAAACTGGACTTGCGTGGAGCTTACAACCTTGTCAGAGTTCGGTCGGGTGATCAGTGGAAGACGGCATTTGGTACTCGGTATGGGCACTTTGAGTACATGGTGATGCTGTTTGGGCTGACCAACGCCCCTGCAGTGTTTCAGCATTTTATGAATGACATTAAACTGCCCAGAGCTGCTGGGAGGTTTTACAAACTGCAACAGAAAGGTAGCTGGGCCCTGATTGGATCTCCATTGTATTTAAACTGCTGTATTTAAACTGCCCAGAGCTGCTGGGAGGTTTTACAAACTCTAAGACTGCAACAGAAAGGTAGCTGGGCCCTGATTGGATCTCCATTGTATAACTAAAAATCAAAAGCAGTGGTACATTCAGGGCAAGTGTGTCTGAGATTCCCTGTATCTAAGAATGTCTGGCTTAGTTCAGTGCAACACTTGCTTTGCAGCTGTCTTTCGCAGTACCCTTTTCAAACTTGGAAACTGTCCTATCTGTAAACAAATCACTAGTCTACAAGGACAGATTATTTATCTAGGGTCTGCAATCTGTGCTCTTCAGGCAGAAATTAGGTGTCCAGTTCAGTCCCACTACTCTACTGATCCTCCGCGCTATCAGCCCCCTCTACCACAAAGATCCTGCAGGAGAACGGCACTGTGGACAACCGTGGGATCTGGCAGGGTGAGAGCTGTGAACCATAAACGCAAAGCTTTCGCTGTGTCCCTGCACAACAGATACAATGCCCTTGTTGACCTTAATAGGGACATTAAGGAGACAGGTAAAGGTATTTGTGATGATAACTCAAATAAGCAGGGGATCGTGGTCCGAGATGAAGAACTTGTTTTTGACAGGGAGAAGTGTGAATCAGGTACTTCACATCAGTCATGCAAGAACAGAAAGGCATCCAAAAAGAGAAGCCACCTTCTGGTAGGTGATTCAATTATAAGGGATGTAAATTTAGGAAATGACACAGAGGTTTCAAAAGAGGTCAGGTGTCTCCCAGGTGCTACTGCCAATAGGGACAAAAAGTTTATTTCTAAAATAATCAAGAATGCCAGCAAGGACTGTGATGTGGAGGCTATTGTGCATCTTGGCACTAACGATCTGTCCCAAAAAGATGTACTCTCTGTGCAGAACGATTTCCAGAGCTTGGGGCAGGAACTTAGCAGAATAGGCTGTAGCCTTACTTTTTCAGAAGTTTTACCAGTATATAAGGAGCAAAATGGAAAAGGCCAGCGTATAGCACAATTCAATATGTGGCTAAAGGAGTGGTGTAAAGGGGAAGGCTTTGGATATATTAGTCACGATGTCTGTAGCTGGTCCAATGAAAAAATGTACAACAGAGATGGTTTGCATCCATCAAAGAAAGGGACTGTGTTACTCGGCTATAAATTCACAGATTTTCTGGAGGAATATTTAAACTAAACAGCGGGGACAGTGAGTTAATTGATACAGAACATCCCTGTCCCCGGCAATCTAACAATTATAGGGCTATCAGTGCATGTAACATAGATGTGTGTGTGGACAAGAATATCAACCTTGCTGTCAAGCAAAATCAAGCTTCTAATAGCAAGTGCCACACAAAGTGCACTAACCAAATAGATGGTAAGACAATAGGGGAACTCAGGCACCACACAGGTTACGTAGAAAGTAAACACAGGGTCAGTCATAAAGGACTCAAATGTCTATACACCAGCGCACAGAGTATGAACAGCAAACAAGGTGAACTAGAAATTCAGGTTAATGAGGGCAGATATGATATTGTTGCCATTACGGAAACATGGTGGGATGAAACCCACAAATGGAACACACAGCTAGAGGGATTTAAATTATTTAAAAGAAACAGACCAAATAAAAGAGGAGGAGGAGTTGTTCTATATGTAAGAAATAACTACATCTCTACAGAAATAGAGCACAACATGATGAAAACTGTCTTGAATGCATTTGGGTCAATATAAAAGGGGGGGGGAAATGACATTGCCATAGACCACCCAACCAAACAGAGGAAATAGATGAACTTTTTGCTAGTCAGCTAACTAAGGTATGTAGGAAGCACATCACAATAGTAATGGGGGACTTAAACTACCCTGACATCAACTGGGAGACAAACTCTGCACCAGTGGGAAGACACAAACAGATTCCTTGCAAACTAGCAGACAACTTTGTCTCCCAAAAAGTAGAGAAGGGAACTAGGGGATTAGCCATTTTGGATATAATTCTCACTAACAGAGATGAAATGATAGAAGGTGTTGAAGCCACAGGAAGCTTGGGAGGAAGTGATCATGCAATATTGGAATTCAACATTATGGAAGCACAAGCAATAGAACACAGTCAAACTAGAGTCTTTGACTTTAAGAGAGCTAATTTCAATAAACTTAGAGAGGGCTTGGGAAGGATTCCATGGATGAGAATCCTCAAGGGGAAAACAACTCAAGAAGCTTGGGAAATTTTGAAAAGTGAGATAATAAAGCCCAGTCTAGCACAATACCAACAAAGAGGAAAAAAAACAGCTATTCAAAAGAAACCAGCATGGCTGCATAAAGAACTCTCTGATAAATTGAAGATAAAAAGGACAAGTATAGAAAGTGGAAAGAGGGCACATAACTAAGTCAGAATATCAGCAAATAGCCGAGCCTGCAAAGATGAAGTGAGGAAAGCTAAGGCTCAAAATGAACTAAGGCTTGCGACCAAAGTCAAAAATAACAAAAAAAGCTTCTTTCAACATGTAAAAAACAAGAAAAAAGTGAAGGAAATGATTGGTCCATTAGTGGGTGAAAGTGGCAAGAAGGTGACAAGCAACAGGGAGACAGCAGAACTATTTAACTCATTTTTTTGCATCTGTCTTTACACAAAGGGAAAAAACAGACCAACCTACTAAAAATAGTGCCATAAAAAAAACAGAATAGAGGCTTCCGGTTCCGGACCCGCAGCAGACGCAGTCGCAAGGAGAGCCTCGTCTCTCCACCGGCTGTTTTTCCCTCCGCCGGTAGACCCTTAATCGGGTCGAAAGTCGCCCTGGAGGGGCGACCACCGTTGAGGAGGCCCTCATCGATGGGGGAAGGGCGGCAGCTCCTTCCTCGGTCCGAGCCAGCTCCTTAGGGCCGTCGGAGAAAAGATCGCCCAGTAAAATGGACGATCACTTCGCTGCGCCAGCCGAAAGCCAGAAGAACAGCTAAGCACAAAGAACCCCCGTGGAGAATCCGGGTGAGACCTTTCCTTCCCCCTCTTTCCCTAATTACTCTCCTGTAAAAAGCTTTTGAATTTGAATTACTTCCCTGCTGTGAGAGAGCAGCGTTTTGACACTGTGGGAAAAACAGCTTTGGAAACTGAAAAAAAAATAAAACAGCTAATTTTTTATTGACTATTCAACTCTTGGAATACTGAGGGACCCTGAAAATATTTCTACTTTTGATCATTACTATTATAACTACGCTATTTACTATCCTGGAGAGGCCTTTCTTTTTTTACTTTTTTAATGTGAAAAACAAAAAATCTATTAACTTGGAAAGAAAGACTTTATAGCCTACTGAGGACATCTTGTGACGAAAAGTGTTACTGCAACTATATATTTTCTTGCTGGAGGATGGCTCTGACCTTCAAAAGATGATAAGGGTAAAGATAACTTGAAACAGCTGGGTGGTGATTTTGCCTACTAGGAATTGGAGGTGAATATTTGTTGACTTTTACTAAATATAGCCTTCACTAAAAGATTAAAAGATCCTTTCACCACTGAGATGGAGGAATCTTGCCCACAGCTTGATTATGAACTTATACTGGAAAAAATCTTGGAAGCTACGGAGTACACGAAATCTTACTCTCAAATTTTGACAGATCAAGATATAGGCCGAAGAACAGTGGAGAGGGAGCAGAGTGGCTCCAAAGAGGCCTTTGAGCAACATATACAACCTAAAGAGAAACCATACTTACAACTCAAACATGAACTTATACCAGGAGAAATTGTGGAAACCATTGAACAAATCAACTTTACACAACCCCATATACAATTTATGGAGAAGCCTGATGATCAAAGAATAACTTTAACTGAGATGCCTGAATTGTCAAAACCAATAGAGACTGACACCCAGATACAAGTTACTGAAAATTGTGATAACGTGGATAATCAACTAGTAATTACAACATGGAATAAAACTGCCTACACCATTCAAAGGCCACTAGAAGAAAGGGAAGAGAACTTTGACCAATCTGAAGTGCTGAGAAATACCTACTGGGTTAAAAGACTTTTTATAGATATAGATTGATTGATAGAATATATATTTAAAATAGATAGAAATGTATCTTTTGGACTGATATTTTTATTTCAAATAAGGTAATTATTTTGTAATAGAAGGAGAATAAGAGGGATTGGTGACAAGAGAAGAAATGGTATTAATGAATAAAACATAAGCATGTTATTGTGGGAATAATATATTCATTTCAGATATAATTATTATGTTAAGGAAAAGGGAAATGAGGGATACCCGAAGTGTTAATAATATGTTTATTTAAGGCTAATTGGAATATGGTAACTGTAAATTAGTAAAGCCTAAAAACAGGATTCGGATCTTTATAACTGAAACGTGATTGATGTCTGATAGGATTGCTTGAATTTTATTTAGAAATGTATTAATTTGAATATGTAATATTATATGAGGGAAATAGAGAGGGAACTTATAATGAATTAATTTGAGCTATATATTTATGATTTTTCTGTTGGATGTTTGATGTACCCATCTCCACGTTGTTTCCTAAGCACTTTGATGTAACCTTCCCACCCCTATAAAAATCCAATAAAATATATATATATAAAAAAAACAGAATAGAAACGCAAGTTAAGATAGGCAAGAAAACGGTAAGTGAGCACCTGTCCAGCTTAGACGAGTTCAAATCACCAGGACCAGATGGATTACACCCCAGGGTTCTCAAGGAACTGGCAGATGTGATCTCAGAACCATTGAACTATATTTTTCAAAGATCCTGGAGCACTGGGGAACTACCGGAGGACTGGAAAAGAGCTGATGTAGTTCCCATCTTCAAAAAAGGGGGAAAAATGGACCCAGGAAACTACAGACCTATCAGCCTGACCTCAATACCTGGGAAGATTCTGGAAAAGATAATCAAACAACGAATCAGCGAACATCTAGAGGCAAACAAAGTCATTACTAAAAGCCAACATGGATTTGTCAAAAACAGATCATGCCAGACAAATCATATGCATTTTTTGACCAAATGACAAAATTAGTGGATCAGAGGAATGCTGTGGATATAATTTACTTGACTTCAGTAAGGCATTTGATAAAGTAGATCACAACCTACTACTTGATAAGATAGAAAAATGTGGGTTAGACAGCATCACCACCAGATGGATCCGTAGCTGGCTGACCGGCCGTGACTCAGCGTGTGGTCCTCAATGGAACCGCATCTACATGGAGGGAAGTGTTGTAGTGGGGTGCCCAGGGCTCTGTTCTGGGCCCAGTGCTCTTCAACATCTCATCAACGATTTGGACGAGGGGATAGATGGGGAAATCATCAAATTTGCAGACGACACCAAGCTGGCAGGAATAGCCAACACTCCAGAAGACAGGCTTAAGATACTGGGAGGATCTGGACAGACTTGAACACTGGGCACTATCTAACAAAATGAAATTCAATGGCGAAAAAAGCAAGGTTCTACATTTAGGCAAGAAAAGCCAAATGTACAGGTATAGTATAGGGGGTACCTTGCTCAATAGCAGTAACTGTGAGAGGGACCTTGGAGTCCTAGTGGACAATCACTTAAATATGAGCCAGCAGTGTGCTGCAGCCGCCAAAAAGGCCAACACAGTGCTAGGCTGCATTAACAGAGGGATAGAATCAAGATCACATGAAGTATTAATACCACTTTACAATGCCTTGGTAAGGCCACACTTGGAATACTGCATCCAGTTTTGGTCACCACAATGTAAAAAAGACGTTGAGACTCTGGAAAGAGTGCAGAGAAGAGCAACAAAGATGATTAGGGGACTGAGGAACGGTTGCTGGAATTGGGTATGTCTAGTTTAATGAAGAGAAGGACGAGGGGGGACATGATAGCAGTGTTCCAATATCTCAGGGGCTGCCACAAAGAAGAGGGAGTGAAGCTATTTTCCAAGGAGCCTGAACGCAGGACAAGAAGCAACGGATGGAAACTAATCAAGGAGAGAAGCAACCTAGAACTAAGGAGAAACTTCCTGACAGTTAGAACAATTAACCAGTGGAACAACCTGCCTCCAGAAGCGGTGAATGCTCCAACACTGGAAGTTTTTGAGAAGAGACTGGACAGCCATTTGTCTGAAATGGTATAGGGTTTCCTGCCTGAGCAGGGGGTTGGACTAGATGACCTCCAAGGTCCCTTCCAACTTTATTATTATTATTATTATATTATTATTATTATTGACTAGAAGATTAAGACCTAGATATAATTGAAAGAGATGGAGAGGAAAATGGGATCCTTTCAATGAATATAAACGGACTGAACTCCCCCTCAAAAAGGAATATTTTTTTTACATGACTACAAAAATTAAAAATAGATATAATTTGCCTCCAAGAAACACATATTAAGAGACAACACTATAAATTGTTAGAGCAACCGAAAATTGGTAAACTCCATTTTGCATTAGCACAACAAAAGAAAAGAGGAATAGCTTTTTATATTAAAGAAACAATGAACCCTAAACAAATTTATGCATATGAAGAGGGAAGAATATTAATGGTGAAAATAATGATGGAACAAAAACAGATACTGATGGTAGCAATATATGCACCAAATGATAAACAAGAAGAATTTTATCAAAAATTCCATTAAAAAATATTAGAATTGGAATATCAATTTTTTTGTATAATGGGAGACTTTAATGCAATAGCTGATGGAACTTTGGACTATAAAAGCACTAAAATAGGGAAGAAAGGAAGAAATATATTACCTAAAGCCTTTTCTTAAATGGCAGAAGAAATTTGCATTCAAGACCTATGGAGAGAAAAAAATCCAAAAAAATTGCAATATACATTTTATTCAAATAGACACAAATCATGGTCTAGAATTGATATGATATGGATATCCTATGAACTTAGCACTATGATACAAGAAATAGAGATAGAAACTAATAACTGGGCAGATAATAATCCAATAAAAATGACTTGGAGAGGAACCAAGAAAAAATTAAGATGGTCCCTGAACAAATCTATATTGAAAGAAAAATAATTTATACAACTAGCGACAAAGGAAATGGACTTTATTTTTCAAAATAAATAAAGAAGAGACATCACTTCAAAATGTGTGGGATACAGCTAAAGCATATTTTAGAGGGTTGGCTATAACTTATACTGCTAAAAAGAACAAAGAAAGAAAACAACAACAGTTAAAGCTGAAGGAAGAATTTAGGAAATTAGAATTAGAATTACAAATAGACCCACAAAAGAAAACACTTAAAAAGCAAATGGTAATAATAAAACATAAATTAAACCTTGTAGAGGCGGAAACAATGGCTCAACAAATTAAAAGGGCTAAACAGAACTTCTTTGAAAATGCTAACAAACCCGGGAGATGGTTAGCACATAAATTGAAAAAAGAAAAAGAGAAAAAACTGATAAACAAATTGCAAGATTCAAAAGGTGAATTACAGTTTCAATAAAAAAATACAGTTACAATAAAAAAAATCATCAAAGATTTTTATGAGACACTTTATGATACAGAGGAAACTTCAAAAGAAAAAATACAGCAGTACTTAAAAAAAGCAGATCTACCCAAAATTCCAGAGAATATTCAAAACATATTAAATGGAAAAATATCAATGATGGAGATAACAGAGGCCATAAAAAGGCAAAAAAATGACAAGACCCCGGGCCCAGATGGACTACCTGCAGAACTTTACAAATCCTTGCAAGATATATTAAGCCCAATAATGAAAGAACTGTGTAATGAAATACTTTTGGAGGCTAAAATACCAAATACATGGACAGAAGCTAATATTACTTTAATACCTAAAGAAGATTCTGACTTGTCACAAATAAAAAATTATTGACCGATATTGTTATTAAATGTAGATTATAAAATTTTTACCTCAATAACAGCAGAAAGATTAAAGAAATTTCTGACTGAATTTATACATACAGACCAAAATGGTTTTTTACCTAAAAGACAAATAAAAAATAACTTAAGAATGATTCTAAATGTTTTGGAGTACTATGAAACCCAGCCAGGGAAACAGATGGCATTAATATTTCTAGATGCACAGAAGGCGTTTGATAACGTAAATTGGCAATTCATGTTCCAGCAACTAGAAGAAATGGACTTTGGAGGATTTTTTATAAACATAATCAAAACAACTCATAACAAAAAGCTAAAGTAATTGTAAATAGAGATTTTACAGAAAATTTTAATATTAAAAAAGGCACAAGACAGGGATGTCCACTATCCCCATTACTATTTATATTAACACTGGAAGTATTGAATGGAAACATCAGGCAAGATATAGAAATTAAAGGACTGGAGATAAAAGATGAAAAATATAAACTATAAGCATTTGCAGACGACTTGGTTTTTATACTAGAAGAACCGCTTGAAACAAGCGTCAAGCTTATGGAGAAAATAGAAGAATTTGGAGAAATGGCAGGGTTGAAAATAAATAGAGAAAAGACTAAAGTGTTAACTAAAAATCTTACAGAAAAACAGAAAAATCAACTAGCAAAAAAAACAAACCTCCAAATAGTTAAAAAAGTTAAATATTTGGGAATCCATCTAACAGCAAGATGTGCAACAATTAAAGAAGATAACTACGTAAGATTATTAAAACAAATAAAATTAGATCTGGAAAAGTAGAAAAATCTACAACTTTCGATGCTGGGGAGAATAGCAACAGTGAAAATGAATATCTTACCAAAAATACTTTTTTTTATTTCAAACAATACCTATAAGATTGGGAAAAACCTTTTTTGATGAACTAAACACAATAATACTGAAATTTATTTGGCAAGGAAAAAAAGCCAGTATTAGAGTGAAAATGTTACAAGAAGCGAAAGAAAATGGAGGACTTGGACTGCCGGACTGGACGTTATATTACCAAGCAACTATATTAACATGTATAAAAGAGTGGATAATGCTTAGAGACAAAAGATTACTATACCTAGAGGGGCATGACCTACAATTGGGATGGCATGCCTTTCTGTGGTATGGGAAGAATAAAATACATAGATATTTTCAAAATCATTATATAAGAAATGCACTTTTCTTAGAATGGGAAAAAATAAAAGCGAAAATTTATATTAAAATACCTGGATGGCTTTCAACAATGGAAGCGTTTGCTTACCCAAACTTGATTAACTATGAGAACGTTGTGACCTATAAAGATATTTTGGACAATGAAGGGAAATCGAAGTATAGACAAGATTTAGAAGAGCAGGGTATTGATTTATCATGGTGGCCATATTTACAAATTCAAACGAGATACGAAAAAGATGTTAAAACAACGGGATTTTACAAAGAACAGACAGAATTTGACCAGATATTGCTGAAAACAGATGAAAAACTGATTAAAAAACTTTACAAATATTTGATAAGCTTAAAGATGGAAGAGGAACAAGTAAAAGAAACAATGATAATATGGGCAAAGAACTTTGGATATAATATAGAATTAGAAAAGTGGCAAAGCTTATGGGAAAGAAACTCTAAAATAACGAAAGCGGCAACATATAAAGAAAACTTATACAAAATGTTTTATAGATGGCATTTAACACCGGTGAGATTAGCAAAAATATTTTAAAAAATGTCTAATAAGTGTTGGAAATGTAAACAAAAACCAGGCACTTTCTATCATATCTGGTGGACATGCCCTAAAGCTAAAAGATTTTGGTCAAGAATATACATATGGTTAGAGAAAATTATTAAAAAACATATAGACTTTAAGCCAGAATTGTTTTTGTTAGGCATAATAGTAGGAAACTATGAGAAAGAATGTATATACTTAATTTTACATGTATTAACTGCAGCAAGAATAGTATTTGCTCAATATTGGAAAAATGAAAACCTACCAACGGAGGAAGAATTAATTAAGAAAATCTTAGATTGTGCAGAAATGGACAGATTGACATTGAAGATAAAAGAGAAAGAAGATTCAGTATACTTTAGAACATGGGACAATTTTTATCAATGGTTAGAAAAACGAGTTACAGAGAAAGGAATGTGATATGTACTATGTACTATATATATAAAGAAATTGTGGGTGCTCCATTACTGGAGATTTTTAAGAAGAGGCTAGACGGTCACTTTTCTGAAATGGTATAGGTTCTCCTGCTTGTGCAGGGGGCTGGACTAGAAGACCTCCAAGGTCCCTTCTAATTCTATTCTATTCTATTCTATTCTATTCTATTCTATTCTATTCTATTCTATTCTATTCTATTCTATTCTATTCTATTCTATTCTATTCTATTCTATTCTATTCTATTGCATTTTTAAAGGTCGAATACAAATAGATGCCACTTGGTACCAAACTGAAGTATCATCTTTTTATTTAGTGACAGGAGCATTCTAGGGTTTTAGGCAAGGCTCTATCCCAGCACTAATTGGAAGGGTGAGATATTGAATCTAGGACCTGCTGGAATCACCTAGACAGATACTCTACCAATGAGCATGCCTTTCTCCATGAAATCTGGTACCCACTGTAATGGAGAGTGTTGGGCTTGGGGGGGGGGCTATTCTGGTACAGTATATCAGTTCTTAAGCTGCTCATCTGTCATCTGCCCAGGTCCAATAATGCCGTTCTTCCTTTTGATTTTGTTTAGGGGCTTCTGCTTCTTCAACTCTGTTGCCATTGCTGCTAAGCTTCTACAACAAAAACTTGCCATAAGTAAAATCCTCATTTTGGATTGGGTAAGGCTTTTTCTCTTTTTGCTTCAGTGATCATTTACTGTCTTAATAAGATTTGGCTTTAGGCTCTTTGTCTTCCCTCATGGATTTCTGCTGAAGCTCTTCTGACATGAACTTCCAATGTCCACCCTGAATACTATATCTATACTGAATTGGGCCTTATCTTTGATAAGGTGGCATCAGCACCTTTTTCAGATGCACAGATTCGTCATGCAGTTATTTAAAACAGTGAGATATCATGGTGCCTAATATTTAGCATAATTCTGTGAGAACATCAGAATCTTGTGTGTGAATGTTAAACTTGTGAAATTTTGGCATTCTTCTCTGAACTCTTGCAAGTTATGTGAAAACACCAACATCTTGTGAGCTTTGGTGATTTTGTGAGTTTACAAAGGTACATTTTTTAAAAAACTGATGTCCACAAACATAATTGAAGAGAACTGTGAGATTCGTTGCTGCCTACATGTGCCATGGTTTTGATACCAAGCTGACTCTTCTACTCATGTTCTACTTTGTGTTGGCAGGATATCCATCATGGCAATGGGACCCAGCAGGCATTCTACAGTGATCCCAGTGTGCTTTACATCTCCCTCCATCGCTATGACAGTGGCAATTTCTTCCCAGGCAGTGGAGCTCCTGAAGAGGTATGTGTGCTCCTTTATTTTTTTGAATCTGATTTTGTAGAACAAGAGGTGCTGAAGCTGGAACCAGCTTGGAATATGTAGGTAAAAAACTTAGTTATTTTTTAAATCCCAAAGTGTTCCAGAAATATGAAGGGAGAGATAAAACTCCACCTTGAATTGGGTGCCATCTTTTTGTTTCAGTGGAGCAAAAAAAGAAAGAAAAAAAGGGTAAAAAGAGAAGAAGATATGTAGTGCAAATATTCTGTTGGAACTAGCAAGGAGGGCCCTCTATATTCACTCTATGTAGCCACATAGAGAAATTTTGAATCCCAAGACAGAGAAGAAAAAGTTATTGATTTTTTTCTTGTTATGAAGATGCCATTTTATGTGGGCAGAGCTTGGAAAGGAGGATGGCTGGCAGTTCTCCGCTGACTTTCTGAGAGGGTTGTATTTCCAGAACAAATATCAATAGGAGACAGATTTGCTGTGTATATCTTTACAAGCAAAACATGGGGATGATCTTACAAAATGGAATCTGTCACAGCATAAACATAATTCATGAAGTTTGTTAACATTGGTCTCAATTAATTTGCTTCTCTGACATTATATACGAGAGAGAGCACACACACTGGATACACAAAAAGTGTATGTGACCTCACCATCACAAGACCTACTGACCACACAAAGCCCTTATAAGCAGAAGAACACCAACACTGACACTGAAGATGTTACCTAGCCTGGTAACGAAACATTCGGAAAACAACCCACAAGCTCGGAGAACGAACCTCCACCCTCACACAAAAAGTAGATGTTTGAAAGATTGTGTACCAAAAATCCCCGTATTTTAGGAAACATTATGCACAAAACATGTATATTTGACTACTAAATTGTGAGTGAATTACAAACAATTTTTTTACATTTTTTTATCCTGCCTTTATTATTTTTATAAATAACTCAGGGCAGTGGACATACCTAATATTCCTTCTTCCTCCTATTTTCCCCACAACAACAACCCTATGTGGTGAGTTGGGCTGAGAGAAAGTGACTGACCCAAAGTCACCCAGTCAGCTTTCATGACTAAGGTGGGACTAGAACTCAGTTTCCTGGTTTCTAGCCTGATGCCTTAACCACTAGACCATTTTAAAAATAGTTTATATAAAATGTACCATAACTGTCTAATACTTAAATGCATATAACATTGACTGAAACCAAATTCATACTAATCTGTACATCCCTTGTACTAATCTGGCCACCCACTGCCATACTTCAAGATTAACAATTCTCAGGAGATATCCTGCTCATTGCTACCCACTAGAATCCAGTAACAGAATCCAGAAGCTCCCCTCTCTGGGACTTATACCTATATATTTTTCCTCCCAGACCTTGACAGCTCTCTGAATGGTAAACCCTGTGGCTGGGGGCTTTTGTTATCCACCATGTTTCTTTCTTCCAGGTGGGCAATGGGATGGGTGTAGGTTACAATGTAAACATTGCCTGGACTGGTGGTGTGGATCCCTCTATTGGTGATGTGGAATATCTGACAGCCTTCAGGTAGGGTTGTTATCCAGAGTAAATAAGAATGTTTTTTCCTGGAATGTGCCAAGGGGTGGTTTGTCATTTTCCAGAAATGATTATTCTGAAAGGAAGTGATTCATGGTATTCCAGACATTGTTCGGCCCCAGGGACAGGGTTTGCGGCAGTTAGGGTGTCACTGATTTGAATGGGTAGAGGTTGTACTACTTAGGATTTTTTAATGGTTATTTTGGTGAACTTCATCTACATCCTTTAAGACTTACACACGTTTTAATGTATTTGCTGCTGGAAAGTGATGGGAAATTCCACATTCACTTTTCAGCAATTTGCTGCTAAAAGTCAGTGTTACAGTTTGTGACTCTGCAGGCCACAAAAGAAAGTTTATGATTTCCCATGATTTCCCTTCCCTCCTCTCCAACTACAGTATATGAAAGTCCAGTGAGATTGGCCTTGGACATAGTTGTCTTGGCTTCAGTTGTCCCAGCCTCTAGAGGGAATTTTGCATAAATTCCTTAAAGTTGTTATGAGGTAAACAAAGTAAAGATTACATGATGACAATAGTGTCATAATCCTGTCAAATTTATTTCTTCATCTGTCTCTTAGTAAGGGCCCTTGTGGCGACACTTCCAGGAGGCAAAATTGTCTTAGGAACTTTAAACAACTGCATAGTCCAAGACATTTCCTAATGAGATGAAAATAAGCTGGCCCTCCTTCCCACTTCAACTCTGGCAGTGGGACAGTTTTTTTCACTGTGTTTGAAGGTCACTGCATTAGGAGCAACTAAGACAGGCTATGTGTTCCACAGTTCTCTCTTAGTATGTTCTGCTGCCACTTAGCATTTGATGCTTGAGATGACCACCTCTGTCTATTGGTAGAGCTGGCCTCATAAATATTTTATAACATTTGTTTTTGTGGACCATTGGTTTCATTCAAGAAAGCTTAAGTTATGCCATAAAAAGGTGTTTCAGGGGTCACAAGATTTGCTTGTTGGTTTTGCTTCAACAGACTAACATAGCTCCCACTCTAGAAATTGTTTAGTACAATTAGGAGGAACCTTCTAATATCCCCTGATTGTTTTCCATCTCTGACTTGAATAATCTGTAGCAGCCTTCCCCAACTCACTTCTCTTTAGTTGTGTTGGATTACAAGACATAATTTCTAGCATTCATAGCCAAAAGCCACAATAATGTACTGTGGAAGTTATAATTCTGAATGGTACCAAGTTGAGGAAGGCTTGTCTACAGATATGTAGCTCAGTTTAGTTAAGTGCATTGGAGGAAGTTACAAAGGCTCAGATGGGAAGGCTGAAATGGCTGGAATTTTTCTAATCCATACATTGCAGTTGATCCAGAGCTAATGCTGTCCTGCCTCCTCTTCCTAAGAGAAATCTGAGAGCTATTTTGTGTCCTCCAGGACTGTGGTGATGCCTATAGCCCACGAGTTCTCCCCAGATATGGTCCTTGTTTCTGCTGGCTTCGATGCTGTTGAGGGACACTTGTCCCCGTTGGGTGGATATTCCGTCACAGCCAAATGTGAGTTTGAGGAACATGGGGGAGGGTCCTTTCCCAGTTTTAAATAGAGCAAACTATTCACAGTTGAGAAAGGTATGAATATAACTGTACCCAGCTCAGTTCTGTTGTGTATTGTCCATTGTATACCTCAAATCAACTATTTTGAATATGCTTTCATCTTGATATTTTTATTGTTTTGTTTGTGAAGATGACCTCTAATGATAGCCTAATGGTAGGCTACAGTGCCATAGGACTTAATATTACATTCTGTGTTTTTCCCCTCAACATTTATTTATATGTTTTTCCTATGTTCCATATTTCATTTTTCATTATTTGCATCCCAGGCTTCTGTTCTTTTGGTGTCTTCTTCCAATAGAACAGCTTTACCTCTTTCTGGGAGAAACCATATATATCTATAGTGGTATAAATAAAACAACAAAAATTTTGTCAGTGACATTGATATCCCAAATAATGTCTACTGTGGAGCTCAAAGTACAGTGGTTTGCTTAAGATTCCTAGTGCCTCCAAGCCAAGCACAGACTGATTCCATACCTACTTACTATTACCTACATCCATTTTAGTCCAGACTTGTCCATTGGGAAATGGTCATGCTGGCCAAGGTTTATTTATTTATTTATTCAATTTCTGTAACTTCCCATCTCAGTCTATGACTCTGGGTGGCTTACGATTCAAAAAATATATTACAATTAAAACACAAAAAACATTTTAAAATGATAAAAAAAACAATAAAAATATTCAAAATAAATATACATAGCAGCTGAGATACTTGGCCAGTTGCAATATAGCCAGGAAACAGGACCCTTAATACATTCAGCATTATGAGAACTGGAAGCCACTAAGTTGGGAAAAATCATCTTCTATTCCCCACCACTCCATGGAATGGCTTTAGTTGCCAAGCAAGCCCTGCCTCATTTTGACAGTAAACATGAGGTGAGGTTGTTGCCTAGTCAGAATAGCTCTTAAAACATTAATGTAAATAACCAAGGGAGATGATACATCTCTACCTACCTCTGCATATTTTAGAAATATTTCCATTATAACTCATGCAAACTGTTCTGATAGATAGAAATAGGGAATCTGTGGCCCTCAAAATTCTGCTAAATTACAGTTCTAGCAGTGCTAATTAACCTAGCCAAGAATGCTGGAAATTGTAGTTCAGCAAATATGGAGGAACACAGGTTTCTTAACCTTAGCAAAAGCCATTTAAATTATAGAGTTCCAGCACCAGTATGTATATAGGAGGATGTTTTTTGATAGTAATTCAGATTGCTCATCATCTCCTCTTTACAAGTAATAGCTTTTCTGACATGCTTTTCCCAGCCTCGTTACCTGAAAACTGTTTAATTGCCAGTGCAAAGAAAAGCTTGTATATTGTATTACTGAGCTATAGTCTCTCCACACGTTCTGATGATGCTACAATAGTTGGAGTTGCAGCTCTTTTTATCTCTGATAATTTCTCCATGGAGATAATTTATCTCTACCTCATTGATTTTTTGAGTTGTATGTCTCATACAAGCATTATTAAAAACACAGAGCACAGATGTTCCTGGGTAGTAGCTTAGAGACTATTTACCCTGCTTCCAAGCTCTAAATAGCTTCATCACTGTTTTCATAAATGTTGAGGATACTGTTTTTCATCACAATAGACATCCATGACTTTCTTCAGTTTCTAGCAGAGATGGAAGATGGAGAGCAATGTAAAATCTAAAGCAGAAATCACTAATTCATGTTTCCTTCTTGGTCATGTAGGTTTTGGGCACCTGACCAAACAACTAATGAAACTGGCAGATGGGTGTGTTATCCTAGCTTTAGAAGGTGGTCATGACCTGACTGCCATCTGTGATGCCTCTGAAGTCTGTGTCTCTGCCTTGCTTGGCCTTGAGGTGAGTACAGGTAGCACATGAATGTAGGTGCTGGGAAAGTCTCAATCAGGGGCTTGGAATGGATCAAAAGTTTCCAACAATGGTTGGCTGTGATTTTGTTCATGCTTTTGAAAAGAGAACTGGCATTCAACAGGGTAGAGCTGTAAATGAGAAACATGAATAAAAGCATAACTGCCCTGACACATTAATGCATGTCAGTTTCTGATTAAGAATACATTTTTAAATGTAACTGTTTAATTCATAGCCCACCTTTCTATTCAAGCAAAGCTCAAGGTAGCTAAAAATTATTGCAAGAATTAGTAATTTAAAAGTATTAAAATCAAGACAAAAATTAATCACTTGTTAAAGCCTCGCAAAAGAACATCTTTACAAATATTCTAAACGCTGAGTGAATGAGGCCCAAATATAGGCCCTCTCCTGTGTGTCAGGTAAGCAAGCCTCTAATAATGTATCTTAAAAAGGACTATTCTGTAGGAAGGAACATGTCCATGACAGAAACAAAATCACTCAGTTGACTATTAACCTCTTCAGTGGTATCTGCATAAGGCTTATCCTGAAATTGACAAAATATCTATTTTCCAGTGTGGAAAATGGAGCTATATAAATAGGAAGGTCTCTTATAATCCAAGTTATAGAATAAAATAAAATAAACCAGTTGCGAACATGGATAGATGGGAAAATGCAGATCTATTTTAGATAGATGTGCAGAGTTTATGAGATGTAGGCATAAAAATGTCAAGTTTCTAGAAGTGCAGAAGCCGTGGGGGGGAAATGGGAATGTTAAAGCAAAATATATACATTTATTTTTATGATATCTCATATATACAGTATACCAATATTAGAGGCAGAGCACAAAGAGACATGCAGACTGCTACATTTAAGCACAGGTACCTTATTAATGAATATCAAAGACATAAGAAAAAAGAAATAGAAAAAAACAAATCTCAAACAGAAATAGAAACAAAGCTCATATATTCACAACATTAAGTGGATGGAATGGTACTTGAAGGCTTTGTGGGAAATGGAAGTAGAATTTGTTTTGGCTTTTTTGCTGCCATTTCCCAATCATTTTCTCATCCACCCTTGTGTGCCTCTTTATTTGAACTATTTTTCCTTTCTCATGATTGCTAGCCAGATGTGAAAGCAAGCAACTAAACTCTTGAGTTTCCTTTGTTGCAGTTGGAACAGCTGGATCAAGCTCTTTTGCAACAAAAACCCAATGCAAATGCCATAGCCACATTGGAGAATGTCATTGAAATCCAGAGTAAGTTTTGGGGGCATGGGCTTGGTGTTTTCATGTTTCATTTTCTCATCAAAAAAAAGATATTTCTTGAAGAAAAGCTTGAATTAGTGATTTATTTATCCAGTGATCGCTCTGTAGTATAAAATAGTGTTTCTCAACCTTGGAAGCTTTTAAGATATGTGGACTTCAACTCCCAGAATTCCCCAGCCAGCATACTGATATGAAAAATGGCAGCATTATGCTGACAAAAGCCAGGTTGCCTCTTTTAATAGAATAACAGAATAATAGAGTTGGAAGGGACTTTGGAGGTCTTCTAGTCCAACCCCCTGCTCAAGCAGGAGACCATATACTATTCTGCAAAATGGGTCTCCAATGTCTTCCTAAAAACCTCCAGTACTGGAGCACCCACAACTTCTGAAGGCAACCTGTTCCACTGATTATTTGTTCTCACTGTCAGGAAATTTCTTCTTAGTTCTAGGTTGGATCTCTCTTTCATAAGTTTCCATCCGTTACTTATTGTGAGGGTGGAGGTTCATTCTCCGAGCTTGTGGGTTGGTTTCCAAATGTTTCATTACCAGGCTAGGTAACATCTTCAGCAGAATTTAGGGAATGTCAGTATCAGTGTTCTTCTGCTTATAAGGGCTTTGTGTAGTCAGTAGGTCTTGTGATGGGAGGGTCACATCAGGTGAGGGTCTTGTGATTGGTCAGATGTGGGTCACGTCAGGTGAAGGTCTTGTGATGGGGAGGTCGTGTCAGGTGAGGGTCTTTGGGAGATGAAGTGCTGGTTGGTGTGTGTGTGTGGGTTGTTTGAGGGTTGGTGCTGTCGCTGGTTGGTTGTGCGGTTGATTTGTATTCTCAGGGGTTTGTAGGCTAGTTGTAGGTCAATGTGTCTGTTGATGGAATTGCTTGTGGAGTGCCAGACTTCAACAAACTACCGTGCGTGGCGGGTGGTAGCATGGCCAATAATTCTTGTATTGCTACAATCAAATTGGTGCTGTTCGGTGTCAGTGTGGGTAGAGATTTGGGATCGTGGTTATTGACTGCCAGCTGGTGTTCATGGATTCTCGTTTTCAATTGATATGATGTTTTTCCCACGTAGAATTGGTTGCAATTGTTACAGTTGATTTTATAAATTACATTGTTTCTTTCATCCTTCTGTATCTTGTCTTTGGTTCTGGATAATTCCTGGTGGAGTGTGGCTGTGGATTTGTGGGCTATTGCTATTCCTAAATGTTGGAGAATTCTGGCTCTCATTTCCAACACCTCTTTTGTTTATGGTAGGGTTAGTTTTTGCGTGGTGGTTGGCTGTGTGGTACGTTGTGGTTTGGGTGCTGTGTGTCGGAATACAAAGTTTTTTGGATAGCCATTGTAGAGAAAGACGTCAAGCAGCTGTTTCTCTTCTGCTTTTCTTAGTGCTGTGGTGCTGCAGTGTGTCCTGGCCCTTCTGAAGAGGGTCTGGACGCAGCTTCTTTTCCGTGCGGTGGGGTGGCTTCTTGCAAAGCTGAAGATCTGATCTGTGTGAGTGGGTTTGCGGTAGACTCAGGTTTCCAGTTCTCCATTGTCTAGTCTCCTTATGTCGATATCGAGGAATGAGAGTCTGTTGTCTGTTTTCCTCTTCACGTGTGAATTCGATCCCGGGGAATATGTTATTGAGTAGGTGATGTGTTTCTTCAGTTTGGGAGTGTTTGGTGATGACGAAGGTATCGTTGATGTAGTGTGTCTAAAATTTTGGTTCGATGGTGGGTAGGGCTATGGATTTGAGTCGTTGCATGACTGCTTCTGCTATTAGGCCTGATATGGGTGATCCCATTGGGGTACCTTGTACTTGCGTGTAGATTTTCCCCTTGAATGTGAAGTATGTGTTGAGGCATAGATCCAGAAGTTTCATGATGGTTTCTGTGGACATGGAGTATTCTGTGGCAGAGTCATCTTTGTGGGTATGGTGTTTAGTGAGTAGGTGGTGTATGATTTGTTTAGCCAGGTTGATTTCAATCGAGGTGAAGAGTGCAGTGATTTCTTCCTTGTTGAACTTGGTGTGCTTGATGAGTTGGAGAAATTGTTCCAGGTTGAGTCGTTGACCAAGTGTCGTGAGTTTCCTCTGCAGGGTTTTTGGTAGTTTCTACGTCGATGTACCGGGTAGAGACACAATTGGGTGTAAGGGGATCCCGTTCTTGTGTATTTTTGGGAGTCCGTAGAACCTGGGTGTGGAGGAGTCTTGTGGTTGCATATGCCAGGGCTTTTTGAGGGGGAGTTCAGTCCGTTTATATTCATTGAAAGGATCCCATTTTCCTCTCCATCTCTTTCAATTATATCTAGGTCTTAATCTTCTAGTCAATAATAATAATATAATAATAATAAAGTTGGAAGGGACCTTGGAGGTCATCTAGTCCAACCCCCTGCTCAGGCAGGAAACCCTATACCATTTCAGACAAATGGCTGTCCAGTCTCTTCTCAAAAACTTCCAGTGTTGGAGCATTCACCGCTTCTGGAGGCAGGTTGTTCCACTGGTTAATTGTTCTAACTGTCAGGAAGTTTCTCCTTAGTTCTAGGTTGCTTCTCTCCTTGATTAGTTTCCATCCGTTGCTTCTTGTCCTGCGTTCAGGCTCCTTGGAAAATAGCTTCACTCCCTCTTCTTTGTGGCAGCCCCTGAGTTATTGGAACACTACTATCATGTCCCCCCTCGTCCTTCTCTTCATTAAACTAGACATACCCAATTCCAGCAACCGTTCCTCATATGCTTTAGCCTCCAGTCCCCTAATCATCTTTGTTGCTCTTCTCTGCACTCTTTCCAGAGTCTCAACGTCTTTTTTACATTGTGGTGACCAAAACTGGATGCAGTATTCCAAGTGTGGCCTTACCAAGGCATTGTAAAGTGGTATTAATACTTCACGTGATCTTGATTCTATCCCTCTGTTAATGCAGCCTAGCACTGTGTTGGCCTTTTTGGCGGCTGCAGCACACTGCTGGCTCATATTTAAGTGATTGTCCACTAGGACTCCAAGGTCCCTCTCACAGTTACTGCTATTGAGCAAGGTACCCCCTATACTATACCTGTACATTTGGCTTTTCTTGCCTAAATGTAGAACCTTGCTTTTTTCGCCATTGAATTTCATTTTGTTAGATAGTGCCCAGTGTTCAAGTCTGTCCAGATCCTCCTGTATCTTAAGCCTGTCTTCTGGAGTGTTGGCTATTCCTGCCAGCTTGGTGTCGTCTGCAAATTTGATGATTTCCCCATCTATCCCCTCGTCCAAATCGTTGATGAAGATGTGAAGAGCACTGGGCCCAGAACAGAGCCCTGGGCACCCCACTACACACTTCCCTCCATGTAGATGCGGTTCCATTGAGGACCACACGCTGAGTACGGCCGGTCAGCCAGCTACGGATCCATCTGGTGGTGATGCTGTCTAACCCACATTTTTCTATCTTATCAAGTAGTAGGTTGTGATCTACTTTATCAAATGCCTTACTGAAGTCCAAGTAAATTATATCCACAGCATTCCTCTGATCCACTAATTTTGTCATTTGGTCAAAAAATGCAATAAGATTTGTCTGGCATGATCTGTTTTTGACAAACCCATGTTGGCTTTTAGTAATGACTTTGTTTGCCTCTAGATGTTCGCTGATTCGTTGTTTGATTATCTTTTCCAGAATCTTCCCAGGTATTGAGGTCAGGCTGATAGGTCTGTAGTTTCCTGGGTCCATTTTTTCCCCTTTTTTGAAGATGGGAACTACATCAGCTCTTTTCCAGTCCTCGGTAGTTCCCCAGTGCTCCAGGATCTTTGAAAAATATAGTTCAATGGTTCTGAGATCACATCTGCCAGTTCCTTGAGAACCCTGGGGTGTAATCCATCTGGTCCTGGTGATTTGAACTCGTCTAAGCTGGACAGGTGCTCACTTACCGTTTTCTTGCCTATCTTAACTTGCGTTTCTATTCTGTTTTTTTTATATATATATATTTTATTGGATTTTTATAGGGGTGGGAAGGTTACATCAAAGTGCTTAGGAAACAACGTGGAGATGGGTACATCAAACATCCAACAGAAAAATCATAAATATATAGCTCAAATTAATTCATTATAAGTTCCCTCTCTATTTCCCTCATATAATATTACATATTCAAATTAATACATTTCTAAATAAAATTCAAGCAATCCTATCAGACATCAATCACGTTTCAGTTATAAAGATCCGAATCCTGTTTTTAGGCTTTACTAATTTACAGTTACCATATTCCAATTAGCCTTAAATAAACATATTATTAACACTTCGGGTATCCCTCATTTCCCTTTTCCTTAACATAATAATTATATCTGAAATGAATATATTATTCCCACAATAACATGCTTATGTTTTATTCATTAATACCATTTCTTCTCTTGTCACCAATCCCTCTTATTCTCCTTCTATTACAAAATAATTACCTTATTTGAAATAAAAATATCAGTCCAAAAGATACATTTCTATCTATTTTAAATATATATTCTATCAATCAATCTATATCTATAAAAAGTCTTTTTAACCCAGTAGGTAAAGTTTACCCCTCCAAATAATTATCATATCTGAAACAAAATATTATTACAAAGGATATCCTCTTACAGAATTCACGTACTCCGTTAGTTATTGAATCAGTCAAAATCTCTAAAGCCTTTTTAACCCATTGAATGAAATTTTAAAACACATTTTTAAATCTAACTCTAGGTTTCTTTCTGTGCCACACCGGTTTCCATAGTAAGGTTCCTACAAACCCCAATATTTGAAAAAAGGTATTTCTCAGCACTTCAGATTGGTCAAAGTTCTCTTCCCTTTCTTCTAGTGGCCTTTGAATGGTGTAGGCAGTTTTATTCCATGTTGTAATTACTAGTTGATTATCCACGTTATCACAATTTTCAGTAACTTGTATCTGGGTGTCAGTCTCTATTGGTTTTGACAATTCAGGCATCTCAGTTAAAGTTATTCTTTGATCATCAGGCTTCTCCATAAATTGTATATGGGGTTGTGTAAAGTTGATTTGTTCAATGGTTTCCACAATTTCTCCTGGTATAAGTTCATGTTTGAGTTGTAAGTATGGTTTCTCTTTAGGTTGTATATGTTGCTCAAAGGCCTCTTTGGAGCCACTCTGCTCCCTCTCCACTGTTCTTCGGCCTATAACTTGATCCGTCAAAATTTGAGAGTAAGATTTCGTGTACTCCGTAGCTTCCAAGATTTTTTCCAGTATAAGTTCATAATCAAGCTGTGGGCAAGATTCCTCCATCTCAGTGGTGAAAGGATCTTTTAATCTTTTAGTGAAGGCTATATTTAGTAAAAGTCAACAAATATTCACCTCCAATTCCTAGTAGGCAAAATCACCACCCAGCTGTTTCAAGTTATCTTTACCCTTATCATCTTTTGAAGGTCAGAGCCATCCTCCAGCAAGAAAATATATAGTTGCAGTAACACTTTTCGTCACAAGATGTCCTCAGTAGGCTATAAAGTCTTTCTTTCCAAGTTAATAGATTTTTTGTTTTTCACATTAAAAAAGTAAAAAAAGAAAGGCCTCTCCAGGATAGTAAATAGCGTAGTTATAATAGTAATGATCAAAAGTAGAAATATTTTCAGGGTCCCTCAGTATTCCAAGAGTTGAATAGTCAATAAAAAATTAGCTGTTTTATTTTTTTTTCAGTTTCCAAAGCTGTTTTTCCCACAGTGTCAAAACGCTGCTCTCTCACAGCAGGGAAGTAATTCAAATTCAAAAGCTTTTTACAGGAGAGTAATTAGGGAAAGAGGGGGAAGGAAAGGTCTCACCCGGATTCTCCACGGGGGTTCTTTGTGCTTAGCTGTTCTTCTGGCTTTCGGCTGGCGCAGCGAAGTGATCGTCCATTTTACTGGGCGATCTTTTCTCCGACGGCCCTAAGGAGCTGGCTCGGACCGAGGAAGGAGCTGCCGCCCTTCCCCCATCGATGAGGGCCTCCTCAACGGTGGTCGCCCCTCCAGGGCGACTTTCGACCCGATTAAGGGTCTACCGGCGGAGGGAAAAACAGCCGGTGGAGAGACGAGGCTCTCCTTGCGACTGCGTCTGCTGCGGGTCCGGAACCGGAAGCCTCTATTCTGTTTTTTTTATGGCACTATTTTTAGTAGGTTGGTCTGTTTTTTCCCTTTGTGTAAAGACAGATGCAAAAAAATGAGTTAAATAGTTCTGCTGTCTCCCTGTTGCTTGTCACCTTCTTGCCACTTTCACCCACTAATGGACCAATCATTTCCTTCACTTTTTTCTTGTTTTTTACATGTTGAAAGAAGCTTTTTTTGTTATTTTTGACTTTGGTCGCAAGCCTTAGTTCATTTTGAGCCTTAGCTTTCCTCACTTCATCTTTGCAGGCTCGGGCTATTTGCTGATATTCTGACTTAGTTATGTGCCCCTCTTTCCACTTTCTATACTTGTCCTTTTTATCTTTCAATTTATCAGAGAGTTTCTTTATGCAGCCATGCTGGTTTCTTTTGAGAGCTGTTATTTTTCCTCTTTGTTGGTATTGTGCTAGACTGGGCTTTTATTATCTCACTTTTCAAAATTTCCCAAGCTTCTTGAGTTGTTTTCCCCTTGAGGATTCTCATCCATGGAATCCTTCCCAAGCCCTCTCTAGTTTATTGAAATTAGCTCTCTTAAAGTCCAAGGGACTCTAGTTTGACTGTGTGTTCTATTGCTTGTGCTTCCATAATGTTGAATTCCAATATTGCATGATCACTTCCTCCCAAAGTTCCTGTGGCTTCAACATCTTCTATCATTTCATCTCTGTAGTGAGAATTATATCCAAAATGGCTAATCCCTAGTTCCCTTCTCTACTTTTTGGGAGACAAAGTTGTCTGCTAGGTTTGCAAGGAATCTGTTTGATCTTCCACTTGGTGCAGAGTTTGTCTCCCAGTTGATGTCAGGGTAGTTAAAGTCCCCCATTACTATTGTGATGTGCTTCCTACATACCTTAGTTAGCTGACTAGCAAAAAGTTCATCTATTTCCTCTGTTTGGTTGGGTGGTCTATGGCAATGTCATTTCCCCCCCCCCCCTTTTATATTGACCCAAATGCATTCAAGACAGTTTTCATCATTGTTGTGCTCTATTTCTGTAGAGATGTAGTTATTTCTTACATATAGAGCAACTCCTCCTCCTCTTTTATTTGGTCTGTTTCTTTTAAATAATTTAAATCCCTCTAGCTGTGTGTTCCATTTGTGGGTTTCATCCCACCATATTTCCGTAATGGCAACAATATATCTGCCCTCATTAACCTGAATTTCTAGTTCACCCTGTTTGCTGTTCATACTCTGTGCGTTGGTGTATAGACATTTGAGTCCTTTATGACTGATCCTGTGTTTACTTTCTACGTAACCTGTGTGGTGCCTGAGTTCCCCTGTTGTCTTACCGCCTATTTGGTTAGTGCACTTTGTGTGGCACTCGCTGTTAGAAGCTTGATTTTGCTTGACAGCAAGGTTGATATTCTTGTCCACACACACATCTATGTTACATGCACTGTTAGCCCTATAATTTTTAGATTGCCGGGGACAGGGATGTTCTGTATCAATTAACTCACTGTCCCCGCTGTTTAGTTTAAATATTCCTCCAGAAAATCTGTGAATTTATAGCCGAGTAACACAGTCCCTTTCTTTGATGGATGCAAACCATCTCTGTTGTACATTTTTTCATTGGACCAGCTACAGACATCGTGACTAATATATCCAAAGCCTTCCCCTTTACACCACTCCTTTAGCCACATATTGAATTGTGCTATACGCTGGCCTTTTCCATTTTGCTCCTTATATACTGGTAAAACTTCTGAAAAAGTAAGGCTACAGCCTATTCTGCTAAGTTCCTGCCCCAAGCTCTGGAAATCGTTCTGCACAGAGAGTACATCTTTTTGGGACAGATCGTTAGTGCCAAGATGTACAATAGCCTCCACATCACAGTCCTTGCTGGCATTCTTGATTATTTTAGAAATACGCTTCTTGTCCCTACTGGCAGTAGCACCTGGAAGACACCTGACCTCTTTTGAAACCACTGTGTCCTTACCTAAATTTACATCCCTTATAATTGAATCACCTACCAGAAGGTGGCTTCTCTTTTTGGATGCCTTTCTGTTCTTGCATGACTGATGTGTAATACCTGATTCACACTTCTCCCTGTCAAAAACAAGTTCTTCATCTCGGACCACCATCCCCTGCTTATTTGAGTTATCATCACAAATACCTTTACCTGTCTCCTTAATGTCCCTATTAAGGTCAGCAAGGGTATTGTATCTGTTGTGCAGGGACACAGCGAAAGCTTTGCGTTTATCGTTCACAGCTCTCACCCTGCCAGATCCCACGGTTGTCCACACTGCCCTTCTCCTGCAGGATCTTTGTGGTAGAGGGGGCTGATAGCGCGGAGGCTCGGTAGAGTAGTGGGACTGAACTGGACACCTAATTTCTGCCTGAAGAGCACAGATTACAGACCCTAGATAAATAATCTGTCCTTGTAGACTAGTGATTTGTTTACAGATAGGACAGTTTCCAAGTTTGAAAAGGGTACTGCGAAAGACAGCTGCAAAGCAAGTGTTGCACTGAACTAAGCCATTCTTAGATACAGGGAATCTCAGACACACTTGCCCTGAATGTACCACTGCTTTTGATTTTTAGTTATATAATTCATGCGTCGTTAGGAGTGCGGGCCGCTACCTTTCTGTTGCAGTCTTAGTAAAGCCTCTCAGCAGCTCTGGGCAGTTTAAATACAGCAGTTTAAATATAATGGAGATCCAATCAGGGCCCCAGCTACCTTTCTGTTGCAGTCTTAGTAAAGCCTCCCAGCAGCTCTGGGCAGTTCTGTCTCTGTTCTCTTGGTCTTGCCCCTTCTTCTGTATATATATTTTTAGTTTCTTCTTCTTCTCTTGGTTTGCCTGCTCCTTCTGTTACTGTCTCTTCCTGTCTCTTTATTTCTCTCGTTGTACCAGATTCAAAATCACCCCCTTCCATGAACGCTTTATGGTTGTCATAGAATTCCATTGCTTTAAGTGGCGTGTCCAGTCTATATCTTTTCGTATTCCAATAAACTAAAATCCCTTCTGGGATCAGCCATCTAAAGTTGACTCCTTTTTCAATTAATTTTCTGGTTAAGAATTGATATTCTCTTCGGGACTCTCTTATTCTCCTAGGAATCTGTTTGAGGACTACAATTTCTTTTCCTTTGTATTTCAAAGGGTCATCTCTCACTCTTCTCAGGATCTCATCTCTTATAGATCTTTTAAGAAAAATAACATGTACTTCTCTAGGAACTTTATTTCTTCTCGCGTAATTTGAGTTGACTCGGTATATTTGATCTGATTCTCCTTCCATTTCCTGTTTGCCAATTCCTAATGCGTCTGCCAATAATTCCGTTATCAGGTCTAGAAGATCCTTTTCCTTATCTTCCATTATATTTTGAAATCTTAACAAATATGAGGCTGTTTCCCGATTTCTAATGCATCAGCCAGTAATTCCGTTATCAGGTCTACAAGGTCCTCTTCCTTGTCTTCCATTATGTTTTGAAATCTTAAAACGTAAAAAGCCTTTTCCATTTCCATAACTGCTATTGAGTCCTCTAGTTCTCCGTTTATTTGCATCAATTTCTGATTTTCATCTTTTAATTCTAATTTTTTTTTTTTTTATCTGATAAACTGGACTTGCAGAAGCAGAGGAGGGGGCAGAGGGTACTTTTTTGCCAGCTTTAGTTAAATTCGGGACACTCATTTTGTTCCTTACCGTTTTCTTGCCTATCTTAACTTGCGTTTCTATTCTGTTTTTTATGGCACTATTTTTGGTAGGTTGGTCTGTTTTTTCCCTTTGTGTAAAGACAGATGCAAAAAATGAGTTAAATAGTTCTGCTTTCTCCCTGTTGCTTGTCACCTTCTTGTCACTTTCCCCCACTAATGGACCAATCATTTCCTTCTCTTTTTTCTTGTTTTTTATATGTTGAAAGAAGCTTTTTTTTGTTATTTTTGACTTTGGTCGCTAGCCTTAGTTCATTTTGAGCCTTAGCTTTCCTCACTTCATCTTTGCAGGCTCAGGCTATTTGCTGATATTCTGCCTTAGTTATGTGCCCCTCTTTCCACTTTCTATACTTGTCCTTTTTATCTTTCAATTTATCAGAGAGTTCTTTATGCAGCCATGCTGGTTTCTTTTGAGAGCTGTTATTTTTCTTCTTTGTTGGTATTGTGCTAGACTGGGCTTTTATTATCTCACTTTTCAAAATTTCCCAAGCTTCTTGAGTTGTTTTCCCCTTGAGGATTCTCATCCATGGAATCCTTCCCAAGCCCTCTCTAAGTTTATTGAAATTAGCTCTCTTAAAGTCCAAGACTCTAGTTTGACTGTGTTCTATTGCTTGTGCTTCCATAATGTTGAATTCCAATATTGCATGATCACTTCCTGCCAGGGTTCCTGTGGCTTCAACACCTTCTATCATTTCATCTCTGTTAGTGAGAATTAGATCCAAAATGACTAATCCCCTAGTTCCCCTCTCTACTTTTTGGGAGACAAAGTTGTCTGCTAGATTTGTCAGGAATTTGTTTGATCTTCCACTTGGTGCAGAGTTTGTCTCCCAGTTGATGTCCGAGTAGTTAAAGTCCCCCATTACTATTGTGATGTGCTTCCTACATACCTTAGTTAGCTGACTAGCAACTAGTGACTGTTTGAAGTTACGACACTGAAAAAAGTGACTTATGACCATTTTTCACACTTATGACTGTTTCAGCGTCCCCAGGATCACATGATTTACATTTGGATGCTTGGCAACTGATTCATATTTATGATGGTCACAGTGTCCCAGGGTCATGTGATCCCCTTTTGCAACCTTCTGACAAGCAAAGTCAATGGTGAAACCATATTCACTTAACAACCATTTATATCGGGGTGCAGCTGCAGAAAAAGCAGCAAAAAGAGAAAAAAGAGAGAATGTGCATTTTATTAATGGAGAACAAAGGAACAGTGAGTGACTCAGACTTAAGGGGGAAAATAGGCTAAAAATAAATTTAAAAAGACACAACACAACAACGTATTTTCTGCTGTGAAAAGAAATTTCTCAGGTTTGTTCCTCCGGCTGGGAGTAAGCCTTCAGCGGGGACGAAGAAAAAAAAAATTGACACTGAGCAAAGCAAGCTGCCAGAAAGTGGATTTTATTACAGAAGCCAGACAGAGAAGTGATTCAGCAATGACTTCTGGACTAGCTAGTAAAAATCACCTAAATGCATGGTACAATTTATACTCTTTTTCCTATTTTAAGTTTTGATGAGATTTGTAAGAAGTTTGTTCTTAATTTCCTAGCTTGGTTTTTGTTATTGGTTTCTATGTGTGTATATAGGGCAATCCTGACAGCTTTCTTTTAGTTTGTTCAAGGCTAGCACTTATCGCTACATTGTTTCTTTTGCTTCCTGGTTCGAGGCTGTCTGCCCGAGGCTATTAACTGAGCTGGGGGGGAGGGAGGAAGAGAGAGGCTCAGCTTAGAAACCTCTCCCTTTCCCCTCAGCATGGCTGGCTCAGGAATTCTGAGAGTTGAAGTCCACAAGTCATAAAACAGTCAAGGTTCCCCACCCCTGTCTTAAATGGCTGCTCCGCGGGAATTGCATCCCATGAGGGAAGCCAAGCGAGGGATTTACTTTGGAAACAGGCATTTGTAAGTCTAACCAAACAGGCCAAAGCTGACAGCTGCTCTTTGCTAAACTCCCCCCCCCCAAAAAAAAGCAACGTTGCAAAAAGAGAAACCAGCGAAGGAGCCAAACTTTTTCCTTCGACCTTCTCCGGAGGAAAGAGGAAAGCAGCATCCGCCAGGCATTTTTTGTCCAAATTGGGCACCCAAAGCAAAGGGAAAAAACTGCTGCGGAGTTTTGAAAAACTGCCAGGGCTGCTGCGCTCCTTCCTGAAATGAAGTGCCCTGCGCAGCCCAGCCTCATCCTGCACAGCCGCCGTGACTCCCGGCCACTTACTTGTCCAAAATGAAGTACAGGTTGAAGCCCCCCTAGCAGGCGGCGCCCCCCTCCTCTCTCTGCCCCCCTCGCCCGTTACAGGGGACCATCAGGGCGGCCAGGAAGAGGTCTCTGCGCTGCACGAGCCATTCCTGAATCCAGGCAGCCCAAGGGGCGAAGGTCCCGGGGCTCTGCTCCTCCCAAGCTCCTTCAGTGGATGGCCAGGCGGCGGCAGCGGCTTCTCAGGGGATCAAATCCTCACATTCAGAAAAGAGGGGAAAAGGCTGTCCAGAGGTGGGGTTTTTTTTTGGGGGGGGGTGGTTTCAGATTTCCCTTCTGCTCTGCTTTCCCTCCGGTCCATTTTCAGGGCGCCTCTGCCTTGCGCTTCCAGTGCAGTGCAGCCAAGCCCGCGACTGTCGGCCAGGTGATTGGCAACTTCCGGTTCCCGTTGCTTTGCTTTGCCCCAGATTTGAGGAACGTGGAAGCCTCATCCCCCCTCCCGCCCCCTTCCCCGCGAAGGAAAGAGCTGGAATCCGGCGCTGATCCTGGCGCTTCTGCTGAGCCCCGAAGAAGCACCAATCAGAAGAAGTGCCAATCAGAAGAAGCGCCGATCAGCTGGAGCCCGGCGCTGATCCTGGCGCTTCTGCTGAGCCTGACAGCCCTGCAGCTCCAGCCGTCTCCCGCTCAGGCTTGTGCGGTGCTGCCGCCAGTTCAGCTCATTCCCCTTCCCTGCTACCACTTCTAGGATGGTCGCGTACCACCTGCCAGGTGCCAATGTACCACAGGTGGTACGCATACCACCGGTTGAAAAGGCCTGGCATATGCTTTCTCTCTAGTGGTATTAGCTGTTTTTCTTTTTCCATTTTCCTCAGGGTGTCTTTTATTTTGTTCTCTAGCTGTTTTGTTGGATCGTTGTGGATTATTTGGTAGGTGTTAGTGTTTAATTAGTTTTCAGCTTTGCTGATGTAGTCAGTTTTGTCCATTACCATGGTCAGTCTGCCTTTGTCTGCCGGTAGGACAACAATGCTTTTGTCTTGTTTCAGTTTCTTTAGTGCTCTCTTCTCCTTTTGGCTGAGTGTTTTGTTGTGTCTGTTGCATTGTACATTGGGGATGATTCTTTGCCTGATGTCTTCTTGTGTTTCTTGGACCAGGTGTTTCGTTTTTAGAATGGATTTGAAGTTGGCTAGGAATTCAATGGGGTTGGCGTCTTTGTGGTTGAAATTGAGGCCGTGTGTGAGGACAGTCTTTCTGTCGTCTGATAGAGGTCTGCTGTAAAGATTTCTGATCCATAGTTCTGAGTTGTCATCTTGTGGTTTTGGGATAATGGTATTGAGTTTCTCTTGTAGTGAGTTGTGTTTTTGGGTTTGTATTTTGTTGGCATTCCTGTGGATCAACAGACACATTGACCTACAACCAGCCTACGAACCCCTGAGAATTCAAATCAACTGCACAACCAATCAGTGACGGCACCGACCCTCAACCAACCCCCCCAACCAGCCATTCACCTCCCAATGACCCTCACCTGACATGACCCACACCTGACCCATCACAAGACCCTCACCTGACATGACCCTCCCATCACAAGACCTACTGACCACACAAAGCCCGTATAAGCAGAAGAACACCGACACTGACATTCCCTAAATTCCGCTGAAGAAGTTACCTAGCCTGGTAACAAAATGTTTGGAAGCCAATCCACAAGCTCGGAGAACAAACCTCTACCCTCATCCTACACCTGAGCTACAGATATTTGCCACTATTGTTATTTATTGTCTTGCCCTCAGGTTCGTTGGAGAATAGGTTGTCCCCCTCCTCTTTGTGACAGATCCGCAAATCTTGGAAGACTGCTATCATATCACCCCTAGTCCTTCTCTTCCTTAGACTAGACATACAGAGTTCCTGCAACCGTTCAACATATGTTTTAGCCTCCAGCCCTCTAATCATTTTTGTTGCTCTTCTCTGCACTCTTTCTAGAGTCTCAATATGTTTTTTTATCGTGGTGACCAAGATTGGATGCAGAGTAGTCCAAGTGTGGTCTTACTAAAGCAGTATACTGTATAGCGGTACTAATACTTCATCTGATCTTGAAGTATGATCACGTGTTGATGCAGCCTAGGACTGCATTGGCTTTTTTGGCTGCTGCCGCACACTGCTGGCTCATACTTAAGTGGTGGTTCACTAGGACACCTTGCCAGATAAATTTCAAAATCAATGCATTTAGCTCATCAAAAAAAAATATCTCTAATTTTATAGGTAGTTTTGGTAAAATATTCATTTTCACCATTGCTATTCTTCCCAAGATTGATAAATGTAAATTTTTCCATCTTTCCAAATCTGATTTTATTTGTTTTAATAGTTTAAAATAGTTACCTTATTTTAATGTCGCACACCTTGCTGTTAAGTATATCCCCAGGTATTTAACTTTCTTAACTATCTGGAGATCTGTTTTTTTCTGACAGTTGATTTTTTGGTTTATCTGTAAGATTTTTAACTATCACTTTAGTCTTATCTCTGTTTATTTTCAATCCTGCTACTTCTCCAAATTCTTCAATCTTTGTCAATAATTTAGGGCTTGTCTCCAAAGGATCTTCTAATATAAATACCAAATCATCCGCGAATGCTTGTAATTTATATTTTTCATCTTTTATTTCCATACCTTTAATTTCTGGGTGCTGGCTAACATTTCTATTCAGCACTTCCAGAGTTAAAATAAATAATAATGGAGATAGCGGACACCCTTGTCTTGTGCCTTTTTTAATATTAAAATTCTCTGTAAAATCTCCATTTACAATTACTTTAGCCGTTTGTCTATGGTAAATTGTTTTAATTATATTTATAAAGTTTTCTCCAAAGTCCATATAGTATAATTGTACCATAAATTGCCAGTTAACATTATCAAAAGCTTTCTGCGCATCTAAAAAGATTAATGCCATTTGTTTCCCTGGATGCATTTCATAATATTCCAAGGTATCTAAGTTCATTTTTAGGTTGTTCTTTATTTGTCTCTTTGGTAAAAATCTATTTTGGTCTGGATGTATAAATTCAATCAAAAATCTCTTCAATCTTTCTGCTATTATTGAGGCAAAAATTTTGTAATCCACATTTAATAACTATATTGGTCTATAATTCTTTATCTGAGTCAAGTCTGTATTTGGTAGTTTGGCCTCTACTAATACTTCATTACATACTTTTTGCATTAATGGGCTTAGTATATCTTTTTTTAAATATATTTTATTGATTTTTTTAACATAATCACCTTAATATTTGGTAAACAGCGTGTTGTCTGGGTTTACATTTAAAAACAATCCATAACAATTAATTTCTATAATTCCATAATCCACATAGTAGCTTTCTTTGATTTTCTCTTCTTCCAGTAATATTCTCTTTTACCAACCTTAAATTAGTACATTTCTTAATATTTTGATAGATGACAATTGAATATAAACATTTTTCTAGTATTTAACAACCACATCAATATAAAGCTTCTTTTCTAAGTGATCATCTTAATTACCTCGTCATAAGCCCTGTTTTCAAAGTTCTTATTTAGATTTGTTTTCCCCACAATGTTCAAAACATTCTTACCAGTTAAGATTTTCTCAGAGTTAATTACACTTAAGTATTACATCTTTTTCCTCATACAAGCCATCCCAACAGTTTTACGTTTCTCATATATTTAAAAAAAAAAGAAAAAGAAAAAGAGAAGAAAAAAAGGAAATAATATACTACTTAAAAAACATATTCCTCTTAAGTTAAAATACATTTATATCCAAAATTTTTGTATTCTTTTTAACCATATTCAAACAAATGTTTAATCTTTAAATATTCCATCTAATACATCCAATCATCTAATCTTTTGAGTCTATTCAGAACATTCTTGTCAATTAAAATTTTCTCAAGATCAATTACACTTAAATATCTAAAACCTTTCCCTCATATAAACCATCCCAACATTTTTATATTTCTCATATCATAAAAATAAATAAGTAAATAAATAAATAAATAAATAAATAAATAAATAAATAAATAAATAAATAAATAGAATAGAATACTATGTTACTTGAGGGGCCTATCCCTCTTAAACTAAAATACATTTATATCCAGAACTTTTCTATTTTTTTAACCATATTCAAACAAATGTTTACTCTTTAAATATTCCATCTGATAGGTCCCATCATCCAATTTCTTAATTCTAACTTTAGCCTTTTTTTTTTTGCCAAACTCCGGTGGACCAAAAAGTCTTCCCATAGTCTTGTAGATGTTGTCGTAGGTACAGGAGACAAATCCAGTAAAATGTTTTTGTGGGAGGTTTTCGCCCCTTCGTATTCACTGAAAATCTTTTTCTTTCTTTCTCTCTTAATTTCTCTTATCATTTTTTGTCTCTCAAGTTCTTGTAGTTCTCCTGACAGCTCTATAATCCATTTTGTCAAATCTTTTTTCTTGTCCTTAGTCTTATTTTGCAATCTTGAAGTGTAGATTATCTTTTCCATATCCAATATTTCCTGCAAGTTTTTCTCCGCCTGGCCATTGTTGGGTTCCATCTTTAAATCTCTTTCCTCTGGTTTATGTTCAGTTGTCTGCTTTATCTGATCGCTCTCTGTTTTTATTTTCTGAGAGTTTTTTGTTGTTGTAAGGTTAAATTGAAGATGTGTTCATTTAAATTTTCAAAGTTGTTTTTAATTTCCTCGTGGTTTGAAATCATTGTCGTTTGAATTAGTTGCAACATAGCATACATTTCCTCCTAGAAAGTATTTGTTTTTTCTTGATATGTTCTTTCTGCAGGTCTCTGATGTTCCATGATAGCCAAAAATCAAAGTTTTCCTTTCTCTGCAAACAGCTTTAGAGTCACAATTCTATAAGTATTTATAATCCAGGAAAGTCATTTTTTCCCTAAAGTTTATAGTTCTTGCCTTGTAAATAGCCCAAAATGTTTTCTTTTTGTTGCAGCTGTTCTCTGTTTAGTTAAGACATTGAAGGTCACAAAAACAAGTTATCTTTTACTGGGCTTTCTGTCAGTTCCTGTATTAGAGCAACTACAGTTGTATATTTTCATCCACCACTAGATGTCAGCACCAGTTTGTTTATTCAGTTTTCAAAACAAACAATTACTTTCTTCTGTTTTCATCAATAATCTTTTGAAAAGAAAATCTTAACAAATTCCACCAATTTCAAACTTATCCAGATTTAAGTCTTATATTCATTTCATTTCAATATATTTCTGTCCCCCATAAAAGTTTAATTCGCCGCTTCCTTCTGTGGGAGGGTGGGGCAAGAATCCCCCTCCTTCTCACTTTCGGAGGATTTTTGCTTCTTGGGGTTTATTTTTTCCCAAGGAAATCAAATATCAAGTAGAAGAGAGAAAATCGATATTCTTACCCAGTTCCAAACATGTTGTTTACGATCAAGCTTAAATTAGTGCTTTTTGGCTTCGGCTGCTTGTAGCTTGGGCTAGACTCTGGAGTGAAGCTAGCCTTTCTTCTGCTGGTTTCTGGAGGGCTTTCCCTGAACGACCAGATCGACCGCCATCTCTCCACGGTCAGCGGGGCTTCCCTCCTTCTTTGTCGCCTCTCTGGGGTGACTTTAGGCCCATTTAGGGTCCCCAAACAGAAAAGAATCGGCCGTAGGGTGCGGAGCCCTGCGAACCCTCAGCTACTTGCGCTACTGCGCTAAACCGGAAGCTGGGCTTAGTATATCTTGTAGGCTTTTATAAAATTCTGTGGGTAGCCCATCTGGGCCTGGTGTCTTGTTTTTTTGTCTTTTTATAGCTTCTGTCAGCTCCATCATTGCTATTTTCTCATTTAATATGTTTTTAAAATTCTCTGGAATCTTTGGTAGGTTAGCATTTTCTATATATTGCCTTATTTTTTCCTGGGTACTTTCTTCTTTATCATAAAGTATTTCATAGAATTCTTTAATTATTATTTTTATCATATCATTTTGGTATTGTAGATCACCTCTCATATCTTGCAATTTATTTATCTGTTTTTTCTCTCTTTCTTTTTTCAGTTTGTAGGCCAACCATCTACCCGGCCTATTAGCATTTTCAAAAAAAGTTTTGTTTTGCTCTTTTAATTTGTTGGGCCATTTCTTCAGCTTCTATTAAATTTGTTTTTTATTATCTCCATTTGTTTTTTAAGCGTCTTCTTTTGTGGGACTCTTTGTAGTTCTAATTCTAGTTTCGTCAATTCTTCGTTTAGCTTCATTTCTTCTTGTTTTTTTTTCCTTGTTCTTTTTCGCCATGTAAGTTATGGCTAATCCTCTAAAATATGCTTTGGCTGTATCCCAAACGTTTTGGAGTGATGTATCTTCTTTCTTATTTTCTTTAAAGGAAAATTCCATTTCCTTTGCTACTTTTTGTATAAATTCTTTCTCTTTCAGTAGAGATTGATTCAATGTACATCTTAATTTTTTCTTTGTTCCTCTTCATGTCATCTTTATTGGATTGTGATCCGGCCACACATTAGTTTCTATCTCAATCTCTTGTATGTTCATTCTTAGTTCAGCAGATATCCATATCATATCGATTCTACACCATGATTTATGCCTACTTGAATAAAATGTATATTGAGATTTCTTTGGGTTTTTCTCTCTCCATATTTGATTTTTGTCTTTTATTTTTTCCAGCTTTTGATCTGTTTCTACTGATTTATCTTCTACTTTCTGGATCCTTTGCTGATTCTTTGTAATCTTCTGTTGAAAGTTTTCTAATTGGGATTTCAAATCATGAATTTCTTCCTTCATTTTATCAAAGTTATCTTTCGTCTTTCATGATTTCTCTTTGTGTCTTCTTTGTGTGAGGTAATAGCCGCCTGGATTAGTTGTAATGTGTTTTGCATTTCCTTCTGGAAGCTGTTGGTTTTTTCTTGCTGTAACATTGTGTCAATTGATCTCTGGTACACAGGACTGGGGGTAGTAGACGATGGCGCTGAGGATGGTTTTTTGCTAATTTTAGCTAGATTAGGAACACTCATTTTTATTCCCACCCTCCAGACTTTCTCTATTCTAATATATTCCCCAGTTATCAGTCTTATACCAAACCTTCAATCTTATAGCCAATATTACAATATGTCCTTTAAATTTGTTTCAAAAATTTCTTGTAGTCTTTATCTGTAGTCTCTTGTAATCCAATAGGCTCCCCCAAATAGGGGGAGAAAGGAGGAAGGAGAGTTTATAGTCCAATTCTGTCTTTCAATCTCAACTCCAATAATTATCCAAAAGTCCAACGTTATCAATCAGCTCCAATTTGTAATCCAAAAGGTCCTGTTATGTAAAATTAATAATCCACAAGGCCTCTCCCAAAGGGAGTCACCAAGAGTCAGATTTCTTCTGTCTCTAGATAGTTCTTGAAGATCAGGATCTATAATCCAATAGGTTCCCCATAAAAAGAAAAAAAGAAAAGGGGGAAGTAAAAATTTATAATCCACTTTTGTCTTTCAGCACCAACTCCAAGCAGTTATCCAATAAACCAAAATCATCAGTCAGCCAAAAATTATAATCCTTAAGGCCCTACTATTCCAAGTTAATAATCCATAAGGCCTCTTCCAAAGAGAATAACCAAATGTCAATTTTTTTCTGTCTCTGAATAGTTCTTAATATTGCAGCTCAGGCAATGTTTATAATCCAGGAAAGCCAGCTGGCTTCAAAGTAGTTTATATTTATAATCCATCTTGCAGAAAAAAAGTCCCAAGAGTTCCTCTTCTTTTCCAGCTGTAATCTGCAAGGCTGAGAAGTTCAGGCACATCAAAGAGCCTAACTTGCTATCTCTGGGCTTCAAGCCAAGGTCATTCTTTCCAAACAACGTACAAAGCAAAAAAAGAAAAGTCTTAGTGTTGTTCTTCTTTTCCACCACTAAATGTCATTAACGGTCTCTTTCAACCAGGACTTATTTCTCAAGAGTTCAGTCTGATATTTTTTCAAGCAAATAAAGTTTCCAATATACTTTAAGTCTCCCAAATATTTCAATGTTACAACTTTAAATTATTTCTAATTTGGTTTTATAGTCTGACTATTTTTCTCCCCAAAGATGTAAACCGCCGCCATTCTTCTAGGGGGAAAAGCACCAAGAAAAAAACACACACCCACACGCCCTCTTGCTTCTGGGAGCTTTGCCTTTTGGGATTCTTTTTTCCAGGGAATTTTTTTTTAAAAGTAGAGCAGGAAAAAAAAATACTCTCACCCAGTTCCAACATGTTGCTTAATTTTTCTAGTTGGTGCTTTTTCCCCCGGCTGTCAGTAGCTTACGACTGGCTGCTGAACTGCAGCCAATCTTCCACCAGCTGGTTTATTAGGCTTCCTGAGATCGAATGGATTGACCGCCGTCACTCCATGATCTACGAGGGTCCCCTCTTTCTTCGTCGCATCTCCGGGGCGACTTTAGGCCCTTTGGGGGGCCCCAGTAGGACGAAATTGAACGTGGGAGTCAGAGCCCTGCTTCCCTGCATCCGTCTCACCACGACGTGAAACCGGAAGTCAGAATCCAAAGTTCTGTTGTCAGCACCATCTCCTAAGCCAGTGGTTTACTTCTAAAATCCTGCCTTCCCTCGTTGGATTTTGAGATGTTCCCTCATTGGATGCCTGCCTTTTGTTGGGAGCACAGAAGAAAACACCACCTGTGCCCCCATCTCTTTGGCTTTCATGCCTAGCTGCTCATGGTCTCTTGATATTGTTTTTAGGCTCTTTGTCACATCATTCATCCCCACATGAAAGAGGAAAAAGGGATAATCTGTGGACTTAATTATTTTAGTAAGCCCCTCAGTCACATCTATGATCTTTGCTCCTGGGAGGCAACAAACCTCAGTAGTTAGATTGTCTGGTCTACAAATTGCTGGTTCAGTTCCCCTGAGCAATGAGTCTTCTATCACCAACACACACCTTTTTTTTTCTTAAAGAACTCTGGCTCACTTTTTTTCTGCAGTTGGTACACTTGATTATGTCCCTTCTCCAGGGATCTGCATACTTTCTTCCAAGGGGAGGTTATGAAATTGATTGTTTAGCTCCAGTGTGACTGGACTAGGTTTGATTTTTTTCCCTTCTATGAGAGACATGTTGCCATTGGTCTATCTCTAAAGGTTCTTTTTTCTCTGTTAGTTAATTGTTCCTTACTGTGTTTACTTTGGTTGCAGTGTTCTTCCTTTAGTTGGGGTTTCTTATTGTGTTGTTTGAGTCTCAGAGTAACTAGAATTGTTGCTAGACCCTTTGCTTTTTCTTCTAGACCAGGGCTTTTCAACTGGTGGTACGCGTACCAACGGTGGTACTTTGTCACCTGGCAGGTTGTACACAACCTTCCTAGACAAGTGGTAGCGGGGGAGGGGAATGAGCTGAAGCGGCGGCAGCGTCGCACAAGTCTGAGGGACAGCTGGAGCTGCAGGGCTGTCAGGGCTCAGCAGTAGCCTCAGGATCAGCACCGGGCTCCAGCTGATTGGCGCTTCCAGAAGCTGGAGGTGCACTGAAGAGAAAAGGAGGAGGGGGGTAAAGAGGAGAGGATATAAAAGAAGGTTTTGGTGGGAAAGGGCCAGTGAGGGGCTGCTCCTGCCCCGCCTCCTGGGCATGCACACAGGAGGCGGTGAATGCCCAGCATCCCTGCTGACCGTCCCTGCTGACCACTCAGAAAGAAAAGAGGCAAGAGAAGCGTTTCCCCCAGGATGCCAGCGCTCGCCCGCTCACCGCCTCCTGTGTGCACACCCAGGGGGTGGGGCAGAGGCGGCGGGGCGGCCCCTCACTGGCTCCAGGGCTGCCCCGTGGATCTAAGGCTGACCGCGTTCCGGCTTTGATGGCCGCCACCAGGCTGTAGATCAGTGCTACGCCTGCCACCAGCACCTCCATGGCCCGCTCGCTGACCTAGCCTCATACCCACGAGGCTTCCCTTTCACCGGGACCGCCCCTGCCCACCCCTGCCCCCTCCCGTCATCCCTTCCTGAGCACAGAGGAAGGAAGGAGAGGAGGGAGGGAGGAAGGAAGGAAGGAAGGAAGGAAGGAAGGAAGGAAGGAAGGAAGGAAGGAAGGAAGGAGATGGGAATGAGAAGGAGGGAGGGAGGGAAAAAGGAAGGAAGAGATGAAAATGAGAAGCAGGGAAAAGAGGAGAAGAGGAAGGAAGGAAGGAAGGAAGGAGATGAGAATATGAAGCAGGGAAAGGAGGGGAGGAAGGAAGGAAGGAAGGAAGGAAGGAAGGAAGGAAGGAGATGGGAATGAGAAGGAGGGAAGAAGGGAGGGAGGGAGGGAGGGAAAGAGAAAGGAAGGAGAGGCAACTTGGTTGGAGATGCCCCAGTTCACGCAGTTCTGCTGCAATCCTGGATCCATTGAGACTTGGGCTCAAAGGAGAAAGCAATTTTGTGTTCTGTTTTGTCACAGACAGGACTTTGTTGGCATTTCAAGTTAACATTGTTATTCTTGAATTGTGAGCTCTTAGGAAAGCATCCCCTCCTTTTGTGTTGCAAACAGCCATTTCCAGTGGGGAAAACAGGACAAAGCAGAGTGGGGAAAAATATTTTCCTTTGCTATATTTCCAGTCATAATTAGACCATGGCATGGTCCCTACAGAAGAGCCCTTTTAAGGATTATGTATTAATAGAAAAGCAACTAACTTACCTCTGTTTCTAAACGCTAAAGCTGTTGCACATAAAAAACAGAGGAGCTCTGGTCAACTATCACAGCCACCATTTTGACAGTTTTGCTGTACTGTTGTCTGTGGACGCCCCCACTAAATGCAAGCACGGGATAAACTGAGCCTGGTTTGTTCTCAGTCTTTTAAGTGGCAACAAACTACTAGCAAAAGTGGCATTTGATCACAAGGCAAGGAGGCATCGAGAAATGTTTCCCCTTTTGCATTTGAGCATCCAAGAAGGGACAGGAAAGGAGAATGGGAAAGAGGAAAGACAAAGAAAAAGAAGGAAAGAGGGGAAGAGAGCAAGGAAGGAAAAAGAAGGAAAGAGGGGAAGGAAGAAGAAAAAGAATGAAGAGCGAAGGAAAAAGAAGAAAAGGGAAAAAGAAGGAAGGGAGGGAGGGAGGGAGATTATAATGAGAGGGAGGGAGACTCTGAGGAAAGTCCTGTCTTAGCACTTGGCCACCAGCAGCCTTGCTGCCCTTTCGCCATCCCCTTGCCCCCTCCTGGTGGTCTCCCATCCTATTGCTGAGGATGCTTTGGTTACAAAGATAGGTCTCCTCGCATGGAGAGGGAGTGGGCCTCTCTCTGACCCATGCATTTTGCCCTCCCGCACCCACCATGAGCAACCTGGCCAAGGAGAGCGAGCACAGCAGCAGCAGCCTCGAGGAGGAGGTAAGCGCAGCCGGGTGCCCCCTCGGGGAAGCGGGGCTGGGCTGGGTTGTGGAGTCCCAGTGGCCCGGGAGTTCGAGGGCCGTGCTGGGCACTTGCCCTCCACTGCCCAGGGCTCTGGGCAGCCTGCACCGCCATCCAGCATTGATTTCTGACTTCCCCTGTTGCAGTAGAACGAAGCATTAACATCGAACCTCAACTTTTTACTTTTCCATAATAGTATAAACTAGCCATTTCTATAACAACAAATGAATCTAATCAGTAAAACCCAAAATCCCCCCCCCTTTTTTTTTTTTAGTCATCAAGTTTTTGACACCTTGCTAAGCACTGGTGGTACTCAAATATTGTCGTGTCCTAAAAGTGGTACAATCTGTGAAAAGGTTGAAAAACCCTGTTCTAGACCTTTAATTTTTTTTTTCAAGTGTTTCAATTATTTTACATTTGGTACAGATATAATTTTGATCTTCCATGGGTATGAATTCATACATAGCACATAGTTTGCAAACTAGAACAGTGTTGGCCTTTTTTTCAATGACTGTGTGTTTTTCATGTGTTTTTAAAAGTGTAATTAAACATTTAAACAAATAATTATTTTTCCTCTTTTTTGAGAAACTTATAAAGTTTATATAAAAATTTAAATTTTTAAAGAAGTTTAAATTTATATAAAAATTTAAAAATTAGGAAATTAAAAATTATATACTAATGCAAAAATTAGAAAAAATACTTTTATAAAAATTTTAAACATTTAAAAATTAAAAAATTATACAATTCAAAAACCTAACTTTTGTTTATTAAAAAAACACTACCTTTAAACTTTTAAACAAAGATTGGATTTGTGGGGGATTTGTTGAAGTAGTACTTATTTCAGCTCAAGTGGCTGTTCTGCAACATCCACAAATAATCTTGTTTAATGTTATTTAAACAATTCATGTTACAAAATTTGCAGGTGATCTAAAATAAATAACTTCAACATCTCACCATACATGGGGTTTGGGGGGGGGGGTTAGTTGGACCAGGATTTTGATTCCTGATTCAGTGTCATAAAATTTAGGATTGAAACATGCCTTAGAGGCCACCCAGTTCAGCCCTCTAGAATCACCAGCTACAGTAGCCCAAACAAATGGCCTTCCAGTATTTGCTTAAAATACTAGAGAAGGAAAACCCACTACCTTCTGAGGTAGTAGTTTAGATGTTTTTCTAAATTTTAGCACAAATCCTCTTGCCTGCACTTTCTACCTGTTGTCCTAGTCCTGCCCTCTGATGCACCAGGTTTCTTCTGCGACCTGTCCAACAACATTTAGGTGCTAGAAGACAGCACCCCTGAAATTTCTCTTCTCTAAACTCCACTTAACTGGCTAATTCTAACTTTCTAGTCCTTCTCAGGACATGTTGGGAATGCTAGCCATTTATTTTAATTAATTTCCTGAAGCATGATTATAGCAAGAGTCTGATTATAGGCATGATTATACCAACAGATGTTCCATATAAAGACTTTATTATGGTCATTGATCAGAAAGAATTAAGGTGTTACATTAGTGGTTTCATTGAAACTATGATGAGTTTGAGAAAGGAAGAAAGGTAGATGTCCTGGAGCAGCTCCAAAAATCCAACAAAGTACTAGCATTTCTAGCCTAACGCTTTGCAATTGTATCACAGGCAAACACTGGAATTCGGTGAAAGGTTCTGCAGCAATTATCGGCTGCTCTTTGCTAGAGGCACAGAAGGGTGAGGCAGAAGAAGCAGAGACAGTCAGTGCCATGGCATCACTGTCAGTGGACACAGAGCAGGGAAAAGCAGACTCTGGTATCCGGTAGGTTCGTTTTGGGAGATGACAAGTGTCTGTTTGTGAGGGTTTTGACTGAGATCTAATCTGTCTGACCAAGTTGTCCCAGCACCATGTGTGCCACTGTTTCTTGAGTGCAGGTATTATAACATCTACACACCCTGATTCATCAGGAAGACAGCACTGCTTGTCTTTTCTTGCTTTGCATCAACCAAATGTTTTCTGACTTCTCTTGACCTAAGAGTTGCTATCCAGTGCACCTGCTGTAGGTGGTCCCCACTGTGCTGTTGCTTAGAAGACCTGGCTCTTCAGCCAGGCCTTTGGCAAGGGAGAGTGAGACCCTTCACTCATCACACTTGCCTTATTTTATCTTTATGTTTTATTGATTTTATTGTAATTTACTTGTTTGATTGTTATGAGTTATGAGCTGCCCACAGATATTGAGAGTCAGGCAACATGCAAGTTTAATCTGTTATTATCTTTTAGCTTTCTGAGAAAAGTCATTGCTCTATTGTAGCTAAAGTAACAAAAGGCCTTTCTGCAGCTTAGTGCCATCACCTTTGTTTTGTCAAATGAAAAGATAAAAAAGTTCACCTCTCAAGAGGAGGATCCAAACCATCACTGCCTTTTAAGGACATACATAGTCCTGGTTCAGAAAGAGACTAAAAGGGCAGATTCTGCTGATGTGCCAGAAAACATAGACAGGTATGGTTAGGAAAAAAAGGAGTTGTCTAACTCAGGGGTCCCCAACCCCCGGTCCATGGACCAGTACCGGTCCGCGGCATGCCAGTAACCGGTCTGCACAAACAAGCAAAGCCCCATCCACGGGATGCAGGCAGCACACAAAACCGCGCACCTTCTGGTCCGCAGAAAAACCTCTCTCCACAGAACTGGTCCCTGGTGCCCAAAAGGTTGGGGACCTCTCGTCTAACTCAAAATTAGGGCTTGAAATAAAACATGTCTTAATAGAGTTGATTTCCCCTCTCTGTACAGTCCTGTGAAGTAGAATTCACTGTCCTTAGTTCAGTGTTTCACAATCTCAGTAACATTAAGATGTGTGGACAACAGTATGCTGGCTGGGGAATTCTGGGAGTTAAAGTTCATACATCTTAAAATCACTGAGGTTGCAAAACGTTGCCTTAGTCTTCAGTGTGGTTTGTTGGTCTTTAATTTGTCAGAAACTAGGATGAATATACTAGTGGTCAGAGCACATCTGGAAGGCGCTAGGTTGGAGTGGCTGCCATTGGGCCTCTCCTCCACCCAGAACAAAGACTTTCAACTGGTAGTGCCCCTACTACTATTAGAACAGCCCTTGAACATTGTTTGATCAACAGCACAACCAGTAGCTCTGTTGACCTCTGTACCAGTGAAAGACCATTAATCAGCATCTCTTTGCCTTCTTTTTCCTTCTTCCCAGACCAGTAGAAGAGCCAATGGAGGCTGAACCAGTGTTGTGAAGTGCCAAGACTTCAATTTCTGTAGCTGTCACTCCGTGGGTTTAATTGGTCATTTGTGAGTTTGTTAAAACAACATTATTGTTTTTTATCTATTAAAAAGAAAAAAAAGAGTTGCACTGGACAAAATGAGTCTCTGTATATGTGCGTGATCATGTCAGTCTCCTAGCATTTGTTCTCACCAGCATCACCATTTTCTCCTGACTTTTTGGAGATTTGTGAGGGGACTGGTGGGGGGTTTCACATGGACATCTCCATTATTCCTTTCTTAGATATCATTCCCTTCCCCTCATCCCTCCATTGGACACTAAACCTGTTCCCTTCTTAGGACTGAAAAAGCCATTTTGCTACTTGAGGAGAAAAATAGTTTCTGTCTCTCTTTGTCTCCCATACAGACATCTAGTAGGAGGGGCAAAGAGATGTATTCTTCCTCAATATTTATTTCCAGCATTCCAGCTAAATAATCATCTGTCAAGGATACTTTAGTCTGGATGCCCATATTGAGCAAGGGGTTGGATTTAATTACCTAAATGGCCATCTCCAACTCTTGTAATTCAATTCCATCTCCTTTTCCCTCCTCCATACCAGTGAATATATAGGTTTTGCCCATTCATTTGTTTGGAATGAGAGATAAATGGATTGCAATCTGAACAAAGAGACCCACAGCTGTCCTTTGCATTTTAGAGTCTAGGGCAGGAGAACTTCCCTATGGAGCCTGGAGCCCCAGGAGTTCTGCTATCCTAGGCAGGCCATCCATATGGCCTGTTGCATTGAGCCAGACTTGCCCACTTCACCTCCTCCTGAATCTGATCCTGAAATGGCATTCCTCTCTCCTGGGTTATTTGAACATTGAGTTGGGGTTGAAAATCCCCCCCCCCTGAATTTTCAAATACTCTTCCCCTGACTTTGCAATTTATAATGTTTTCATTTTGTTCCCCACCCCCAAAATAGATTCACAAATTTTTGGATTTAATACTACCTTTGCTCTAAACCAGGGGTCTTCACACGTGGCCCTTTTATGACTTGTGAACTTCAACTCCCAGAATTCCTCAGCCAGTGTGCCTGGCTGAGGAATTCTGGGAGTTGAAGTGCACAAGTCATAAAAGGGCCAAGTTTGAAGACCCCTGCTCTAAACTCTTCCTCAATTTGTATTGTTCTGGAGTAAGCTCTAGAAAAACCCTGCAAGGTGAGGAGAAAGGGGGAAAAGTGTGCCTGTAAGTCATTTTTGTTAATGCCTTAATTTCTCTATGAGTTCATTTTTCACTATTCCTCCTCAGTCCTATCCCTTTTTCATTTACCATCCTAGTTAACAATTATCCTATATAAATCCAGAAAGGAATCACATGTTATCCTCAACCTCAATGCATGTTTTGGCCCTGATCCTGCACCAGGCATGTGTCAAACAAATCATGAATATCTCACTGGCCTGGGGATCATTGTGGATGAGCATTAACACACTTTCAACACAATGCAGTTCTGTGTGACTGCATCATCACTCAGCTGTGCTTTGATTTGCACATCTGAATTTTGTTCTATGGCCTGCAGTTCTTAATCTGTCAAGCGATATATACAATATATGCTTGCAAGCCTATTTACAAGGATGGATCTCCTTAGTTGAATCACACTATGTGTCATAAAATTCCCTTTGTACCACAGGTTTTGCATACGTTGACTGTTTCATGACCAATGCTTTCTTGACATTCTCCTTTTTTGTATTTTTCTCTCTCCTTCTCCATTCTGCCATTGTTTGAAAGACTTGTCATTTGTTGTAAATAATTTGATTTCTTGTATCACTTGTACAAACTGTTTTGATGAAAGTTTGTCCATTCATAAAGAAAAAACAAAGTAAAAGAAAAAGAAGAGAATTTTTTGCTGTTACTTCACCAGCCAAAAAAAGGGGGGGGAAATAGAAACATAGAGTGATTTTAGCTTTTAAAAGAAATGGATTTAAAGAAAAGTATATAATTTTATTACAGATGTATTATTTAACAGTATTTTTTTAACTCTTACCAACTCTCCTTTCCTTTGGAAAGTTGCTAACAGGGATAATGAAACAAGGGAAAAGATAGGGCTTGATGCTGTTTTCACTAATCAGGACCGTGAGATTTCTAAGCTGTGTGTGGGAGAGCGAAGGCATTGGGGAGGGGGTAGTTGTGTAGAATGTAAGGCTGTGACATATTTTTAGTTGCACATATGGAAACTTTGCCAGGGTCTGTTTTAAGGATTCCTGCATTTGTTCAGGTTTAATCCTTCCAAATGTTCCAAGGTATGCATGTGTGATACTCCTTTACAGATGTTATAATTATTTTTATATTCATGATGAGTGGAAGGTTGTGTCTTGACAGTGCTATGTTATGTTTTCCTTCCCGTTTTTCCTTCTGTGGCAATGAAGACCACTATTTCAATACCATTTGTTGCTCTGATTTATTAAACAGTGCATGCCTGAAGATAGCTTCTTTTCATCACCTTAGCCAAAAGCTTTCTGCTTGCGGAGAAAGATAGGGAAGGATGCTGACCTCCTCCATCAACTTGGTAATGCACACTTTGTCTCACCAAGATCTACTTGTGGCAGCCTGACCACTGCTAGGTACTGTAGTATCTCTGTAGAGGGTCTAGGACCTTTAGGCTCTGACCATTGGCCATGCCTCCTTCACCTCAAGCCTCCCACCTCAGCCCATTTACAGCCAACTTTCCTCCTCCGCTGGCCCTCCCCCAGCCATTCTCCCTGGCCAATGTGCCCCTGGACCTCCACCCCACGCCCTTCACCCTGGTCCATTCGCCGAGACACCCTTTGTCCCGGGCCTTTGGCTGCACCGGACAAATAGCTGCCAGCCAATCGGGTGGCAGGCAGAAGCAATGGTGCTGCGGGGGCAGCGTGCGATTGCCGATAGGTGATCACAGGGGCTGTGGGGCTGTGGCCTGTCTAGGGGAGGAAGCAAACGGGAGGCGGGTCTGCGCGCTCCTTCCTTCCTTCCTTCCTTCCTTCCTTCCTTCCTTCCTTCCTTCCTTCCTTCCTTCCTTCCTTCCTTCCTTCCTTCCTTCCTTCCTTCCTTCCTTCCCCCTCCCTCTCTCCCTCTCCTTCCTTCTCCCTCCCTCCCTCTCCCCCTCTCCTTCCATCCTTCCTTCTCCCTCCCTCTCCTTCCTTCTCCCTCCCTCCCTCTCCCTCTCCCTCTCTCCTTCCTTCCTTCCTCCCTCCCTCCCTCTTGCTGTCAACACATCTAAGAGATCCCAAGATTGAGAAACACTGGCAAGAAAATTTGGAGGGAGCAGGAGCCAGCCCCGCGCAGCCCTTAGTCTACAGCTCCTTCCTTCCTTCCTTCCTTCCTTCCTTCCTTCCTTCCTTCCTTCCTTCCTTCCTTCCTTCCTTCCTTCCTTCCTTCCTTCCTTCTCCCTCTTTCCCTCTCATTCCTTCCTTCCTTCTCCCTCTTTCCCTCTCCTTCCTTCTCCCTCCCTCTCCTTCCTTCCTTCTCCCTCCCTCTCCCCCTCTCTTTCCTTCCTTCCTTCCTTCCTTCCTCCCTCCCTCCCTCCCTCCCTTGCTGTCAACACATTTAAAAGATCCCAAGATTGAAAAACACTGGTGTGGAGAGGAAAGAGCCCCTCCCTTGGGGATTGTTCCAGCCGGGACACAACGATCAGCGCTTTGGAGAAATAATTGAATTGAAGCAGAGCTGCCGGAAAGAAGACTTTTAATGGCAAGAAACTAAGATGAGTGACATTCAGCAAAGTTTCTTGGCTAGCTAGAAAGAGTGGTCTCCAAATGAGTGTCTTTATACCTTTCCAGGGTTTTCAAAATTGTCAATTTTGATTCGCTGAATTTCTGAGTTTTCAAACTCTCATTCCTGATTCGTGGAGCAGTGTCTATTGATGGGCTAGTTTCTTTATCCAATCTTGTTTAGGAAAAAGGTTAAAAGTTAATCCCTGTCTCAGGAAAGAATCTGATGTGTTTCATTAATTTTATGTATTTTTCTGTGTTTCTGTTCTAATCCTGTCAGTCTTAATTGCCGGTAGCTGGTCCTGCATTCCTGTGGTTAAGCTTATCTTCAATGTTTGTTCAAGTTGATACTTTGTAGCTGTTTGTTTGCACTTGGGTTTGTCTGAGGCTGTTTGTTTTAATTTAAAAAGGACTCGTGATTTAATTGATTCTTTTTGGGGGGGAGGGCTTATTTCTACTTTGGAAAGATTTAAACTGTTGTGATTAAATTTTCTTCCTGCCTCCAGATTTCTTCTTCTATCTGAGGAGGGGGGTCTTCCTTCACTGGCAAGAAAATTTGGAGAGGGAGCAGGAGCCAGCCCCGCGCAGCCCTTAGTGGTGATGGGTATTGTGGCCAGTTGCATTCCAGGCAAAGAATGGAAATTGTGAGGGGGTGTGTGCTTAAATGTGTTAAACTAATGCAATGTTTACATAGCATTACCTGTGTGCGTGTGAATAGAGTACGGAGACTCTTCCAACCACCACCACCACCACCTGGTATGCAGCCTGCCGTCGCAGAACGTCTCTGTTGAGGGCGCAGGGCTACGAGGGGGGAGACTCCTGTGTGTACACACAAACACACACACACGTGCACACAAACCCGCCTCCCGTTTGCTTCCTCCCCTAGACAGGCCACAGCCCCTGTGATCGCCTATTGGCGATCACACGCTGCCCCCACAGCACCATTGCTTCTGCCTGCCACCCAATTGGCTGGCGGCTATTTGTCCTGTGCAGCCAAAGGCCTGGGACAAAGGGTGCCTTGGGCGAATGGGTGTGGGCCAGAGGGCCAGGGACCCATTGGCCAAGGAGAATGGCCAGGGGAGGTTCAGTGGAGGAGGAAAGATGGCTCTAAATGGGCTGAGGCGGGAGGCGAAGGAGGCGTGGCCAAAGGTCCGTGCCTAAACGTCCCATTCCGCTCTGTAGAAGCACAGCAGAAGCACAGAAGTGTAATCCTTCTATGGCTCATTGTAATGGATGAGCTTGGAAGCACATACAGTACCTCAAGGAGTAGCTTCCCTGCAGGATATATGAGAGGCAGATATAGAGATCACTAAGCTGCTATTGTTTCTTGCAATTATACCTTACTGTTTTCGGTTATTTGGATGCCTGGGTTGGGGAAGGATGTGATCTCTTTTCCCCATGCAGCAGACTTACTCAACTGTTCCCATAAGTTGTATTTCCTGGATACAGCAATAAGTAAAGTATGCTCAGAAAGGCATTGTACTCAGAAATGGGCCTCTATTGATTTTAGGTACCAGTGTTACCTCAAATCCATCCTGTTCTGCTATATTAGGGCTTCTTCCCCATTTTTATCTTTCCCAAGGCTGTCTTGTCTCATTTTGGGGGAGGCTGTGCAGACTTCTGTTCACTAATGATTGTGACATCAAAAAGTTGAACAACAGGAACAAGTTAGATTTTGCAGCTCACCTCCCAAAATAAGGTGGGGTTGGAAATCTGTTCAAAAACAGGGACAGGAGAGACTCATAAATGCTATTGATCGAATTGTTCATGCACATAAATAAACATTTACAGTTAAATCTGCTAAATGCTCTGCTATAATCAGATCTGGGGAAAGTAAAGTAAAATTTAAATGAATGTTGTGATTTGTATTAAGATGGGTAGAAATCAAACCCTCCTCCCTAATGCTATATTTTGGATATTTAAAAGTATCTAAAGATCAAGCTGTGCCACTCAATACAGAAGACATTAGTGGTCCTTATAATTTAGCTCTCACCATTTCTGAATTTCATTACTTTTAAAAAATCCATATAAACAAATGTACATTTGGCAGTGAAGAATAGTAAGGAAAATCAAGTTTCCTGGGAAGTGAGAAGCAGTAAATTATATCTGGATAATGTAGGGTGCCACCTTTAGCATTAATTATGTTACAGCAGCCTTCTATTGGGTATTCTTCAGATGTGTTGGACTTCAGTTCCAATCATCTCTAGACTAGAGGACATCAGGTTCAGAATGGGCTACATTACAGTATAATATTGTTACCAGATAGCCAGTCTGTCCATCTCCCCACCCCCTGCTGCCCCAAACAGGGAAGTAGCTAAACAAATACTGTTGCTAATGACAGAAGCCTGAAGACCTGAGTAGGACACACCACTGCTCTTCCATCTCTCCATATCACCTCTGTAATTCAGTAGCATGCACCGTGCAGCCTTCTGCTTATTGTCAACAGAACTGTAAGCAAGTGCCTTTGCCATTCACACAGTGACTCAGTTCACACATTGTACTAAGTTGTACTGTGGTGTGTGAAGTAAGACATTGTGGTTTGTAAAATGTGATTCATGGCTACTGCAGAGATCAGCAACTTTTCAGATGCTCCTCCTTAAATTATGATTAGCCAAATGTGGAGCACTCAAGTAGGTATAACTCAGTAATGAAGACCAATCTTTTTAACCTGGGACTTCCAGATGTATTGAACTTTAGTTCTCATAATCCTTCAGCCAACATTGCCTGACTATTATCAGAACTGAAATCCAACATGTTTGGAAGGCACAAGATTGGGGAAGGCCTTTCTGCTGAGAGGGGAATGGTTGCTAGGTCAGGTGGTCTGCTGTGGCTCTTGTCCAAAGGTATTCATCTTCAGTATCAGCTACCCCATCCCATGATTTCATGTCTGGTTCATAGTCTGGGATAGATTGCATTTATCTTCTGTGGGGAGGTTTCCTCAAACTATAAAATGACATTTTTCTTCTTGGGTAAGGCTGAGACGTCTTCATGGCTGTCTTCAGAGAGGGCCAAATATTTGTCTATGGATTTCATCATAATAGGTTGGATACAGTAGATCAGCACTATCCTTTGCATGTCTACAGAGAAGGAAAAACTGTTGAGTTTAAATCGGGCTTACTCCCCAGTAAATGTATATAAGATTGTAACCTAAGTTGTACTGAAAATAATAGATAACTCCATTAGGAGCCATCCCAGTGAGCATTTTGAATTTTCAAGATAGCTCATTGGCTTGACAGATGTTTGTAGAAGGCATTTGTATGGTTCTGTACCTAAAATTCTGTGACATGAGAAATTTGGGGTTTCTGAATGTTTTTGGATTCCAGCTTCTGTTAGTTGCAGCTGCCCAGGATAATTTGGGGCAGAAATTCTCTTAAGTTGTAAGCCTGAAAAAGGCCAAAGCTGATGGGAGTTGTTGCACTAACTCTCTGGAAGATTCCCCACCTGTTGTAGAATGAACTACTCCTTTAAAATACTGATACTTTTCCTGTTTGTCCAAACTGAAGATGCAGGTATTTCCTTCATTTGTGCATTCATGTACACATATTAACAATTGTTGGTGCATATGATTTATGGGCAGTTGTTACGCAGTCCTAGAGATCTGCAGCAGGCAGATCTGTCTGGCTTCTGTCTATATGCCTATGCCTACATAAGGGCCTAGTGCCTTCAGGCTCCCACTTATGCATGCCATAGGGTAACCCATGGACTTTTGTGTGCATTACCAGGATTGTTGGAAATAGTTTCTCCCCCTAGAATACTCTGCAGGCTTTTCAATGTCCATTACATCAATTTCTATACAGATGCAGCTTACATTCAATGGGCCAAGCTAATTATCCAGTAGCACAGATATAAAAATATATTCCTCTCCACTACCATATTTTTTTCCACTTAACAGGTTTATAATCATAATAAACGACACAAAACCTACCATTGCAATTATACAAATCACTCCACCTAGAGCAGGGGTGTCAAACTCACAACGTCACGTGACGTTTCGCGACGTATCGTGACTTTTTTTTCCATTGCTGGCAATAGGGTGGGCGCGGTTTCGCCATGACGCACAGGCTGGCAGTTTGACACCCCTGACCAAAAAAAGACTACAGCAAAATATATCAATGTGTTCCATAAAGCTTACAATTGGGAAATGATGGTTCTACTTGTAGACTTCGTTGCACCTACATCTGTTTCCACCTCCTCTTGTTTATGTGAGGTGGGGGTAATCTTCATGAACCATTGTTTTCATATTTTTCATGTTGAGTTTTGTGGGGGTGGGGAGGAGGGAGAAAGAAAATAAGTTCTGGCCAAGAGTAGCAACTGCTTTGAAAAGCCATTAGTCCTTAGGACATCAGCCTGGAACAACTGTGTGCTACAGCTCCAATTCCACACCAGTATTAAACTGTCATGGTGATGGTTATTATGGAGGGGTATTGGGACTTTTTGTCTCCTCCCCCCCCCCACTTCCCATGATATGGCAAGATGCCCCACAAGTGGGGAGTCTGTAGATTTTTTTTTTCCTGCTTTCTATCTTGCTCTGAATGCAATTTTCAGTTGAGTATTTTGTAAGATGTTGCAATGTTTGCCCTTATGTAAATAAATTGTTTCTGGCAATATTCTGTGGTAAATTCAATGTGTGGAGCTATCTTGCTTTTTCCTTTTGGGATGCATGCATCATCTTTACTTTCCTGACTTGTTGAACCCAATGGGGAAAATTTCTAATGTGTCTGCAGTATCTTGAGCCAGACCAATCTGTCCAGATCTGCATTTGCAGCAGCTTTCTCCAACCAGGTACCCTCTAAGTGTGTTAGACTATATTTCCCATCACTTCTGAATTTGTCATGCAACATACCTGATGGTCAATAGGTTTGTGTAGATCAGTGTTTTTCAAACTTGGCAACTTTAAGATGTGTGGAGTTGAACTCCCAGAATTCCCCAGGTAGCATACTGGCTGGGGAATTCTGGGAATTGAAGTCTATGCATCTTAAAATTTGTCAAGTTTGAAAAACAATGATCTAGACAGAAGGTTACTGGTTCTTTAATAGCTCTACATAAAAATGCCAGAGGTTTAATCTTTCGCATGCCAACCATGTGGTCTTTGATGCTCTAGCTCAGGGGTGTCAAACTGGCGGCCCGCAGGCCGGATGCGTCACGCGCAGGCCACACCCACCCGAGCTCTGCAAAGGCAAAAAACGTCACAATACGTCACGTGACACAATTGAGTTTGACACCTGTGCTCTAGCTCAAAGATAACATGGGCAACACATATTCATGCTCTTCAACATTTTACAAATGAAAATAGAAAAGTTTGTGAAATATCTTCATTCTGAAACCAAGACTGCTGCTTGACATACATGTACACACACACACAAAAGTGCACTTTGTTTAAAGATGTGCAGTGCTGATATACAAGGGGCACTTTCGAGTTAAAGTTATGCTAAGGAAAAATACATAATGCTAGAATTACTGTATATTGTCAGTCATTTAAAGTATAGCACCGTATTAGGCTGCAATTCTATACACATTTACCTAGAAATAAGGCCTGTCAAGCTCAGTGGGGCTTATTTCTGAGCAGACATGCATAGTATTGTGCTATTAATAGGAAGCACCCAGGAGTCTTAACTGTTTTTCTGATTTAGCCTCCTTTTTTCCAGAATGGCCTGCAAGATACTTGTAGGGCAGTCACATGCAGACTAAGAGAGTTACTACTTCTGCTCTTAGAACATAGAACATAGAATAATAGAGTTGGAAGGGACCTTGAAGGTCTTTTAGTCCAACCCCCTACTCGAGTAGGAGACCCTATATCATTTCAGAGAAATGGTTGTCCAGTATCTTTTTGAAAGCCTTCAGTGATGGAGCACCCACAACTTCTGAAGGCAAGCTATTCCATTGGTTAATTGCTCTCACCATTAGGAAATTTCTCCTTAGTTCTAGGTTGCTTCTCTATTTGGTTAGTTTCCAACCATTGTTTCTTGTCTTGCCTTTTGGTGCTTTGGAAAACAGTTTCACCCAGTCTTTGTAGGAGCCCCTCAAATATTGGAACAATGCTATCATATCCCCTCAGTCCTTCTTTTCATTAGACTAGACATACCCAGTTCCTGTAACTGTTCTTATGTTTTAGACTACAGCCCCCTAATCATTTTTGTTGCTCTTCTCTGCACTCTTTCCAGAGTCTCAATATCTTTTTTGTATTGTGGTGACCAGAACTGCATGCAGTATTCCAAGTGTGGTCTTACTAAGGCTTTGTAAAGTGGTACTAGAACTTCACGTGATCTTGAGACTATCCCTCTATTAATGCAGCCCAGGACTGCATTGGCTTTTTTGACTGCCACTGCACACTGTTGGCTCATATTTAAGTCATTGTCCACTAGGACTCCAAGATCCCTCTCACAGTTACTGGCATTAAGCCATGTTTTACCTAGTCTATAGCTATACAGTTGTTGTTTTTTACCTAAGTGTAGAACCTTACTTTATCTATGCTGAATTTCATTTTGTTAGATAGGGCCCAGTGTTCAAGTCTGTCAAGATCTTTTTGGATCCTGAGCTTGTCTTCTGGGTTGTTGGCTATTCCTGCCAGCTTAGTGTCATCTGAAAATTTGATGAGTTCCCCATCTATTCCCTCATGTAAGTCATTGATGAAGATATTGAAGAGTACTGGGCCTAAAATGGAACCTTGGGGTACCCCACTACTTACTTCCCTCCAGGTGGATATAGTTCCATTGAGGACTACACATTGAGTATGATTTGTCAGCCAGTTACAAACCCACCTGGTGGTGGTGCTGTCTATCCCACATTTTACTAGCTTGCCAAAAAGTAGGTTGTGGTCTACTTTATCAAATGCTTTACTGAAATCTAAGTATACTATGTCCACAACATTTTGCTGTTCTACTAATTTAATCACTTTGTCGAAGAATGAAATAAGATTTGTTTGGCACAATATGTTTTTGACAAACTCATGTTGGTTCATCTTATTCCTGAATAATCAGTGGCATTCTTCTGAACCTGAATTTTGAGTCATGACTTGTAGACAGAGGCTTATCCTACAATAATTTGAGTCATTTCTAAACCATCTAAACTAGTGGTTTTTACTACATTCAATGGCAGTGAATCCCATCATTCAGCAAAGGACCAGCCACAAATAACTGCAGTATGGAGCACTTTATTTAGGATGCTACGCAACTGTGCCTTCTTGTCGTGGAAAAACCCAATGAAAGAAACACAAGACAGCAACACAAAACAATAATTCTTACTTTAAGATTCAGAGGTTTATTTTGCTAATAATTTTGGAACATAGCAAACATAATAACACATCACTTACATTAATAACCCATTGCAATGAGGTCCAATGACATAGCAGTTCTGATAAGGACAGCTATAGGCCAACGGCAAATCAATCAGGTCCAGTCCCAACTCTTTATACCATTTCTTGTCCTAAGACTGTAGACAGTTGGTCAGCAATCTTACACCCTCTGCTGATTCTTTTGCTGACTTTCTACTGACTTCCTGCTGACCTTCTGCTGAACATAACTTTCCACATATACCCCTGTACATTGGAACCCGCATCCATCAGCTACTTTCAGTTCCCTATTTCTTACTGTTCCAGATTTTATGTTCTAAATATATTTGAAACAAGCAAGCTTAGCAAAATCATATTAAGTAAAGTACAATTGCAAACTGCAAAATTAAGCATAGCACAGACTTTGGTTCAATACTTTGTCCATGAGGCCTGATTTAGTTCACCTGGGCTTAAACCTTGGATAGAAGAACAATAGCCAATATTTTCGTTTTCCACATTCTCTTTGAAAACATTACTTTGGCACATACTGTTAGGTTGTACAATGATGTAAGCATTCCATGAAGGCTCCATCATGAAATGTTCTGTGATTTCTGAGTGTGTTTTATTTTTGCTAACCTTAGGGACTTTAGGCCTGAAGATATTGTTCCCTTGTACATGAATAAAGCCATGCTGAGAGCAAGTTATCTGTAGTAAGAAGACTGGTAAAGAGCTAAAGAAGTGATTCTGCTTATGAGAATAATATCTAAAAAAATCAACATATTTAAAGACTGCTCACAAAGTAGTGCAAATAAGAGGTGTTCTCACCTCTTTGATTCAGAACCCTTGTGTGAGCTGGTGTGTGTGTTTCCTTTGTTTTCAATGAACACCAGAAAGTGGGTAAAATGCAGCTTCATTTGTGGAAATATCCACCTAATAGAGGTTTATTAAATATCATGCAGTGAGGGGGAAATTATTTGATCCCCTGCTGATTTTGTACGTTTGCCCACTGACAAAGAAATGATCAGTCTATAATTTTAATGGTAGGTTTATTTTAACAGTGAGAGAAAGAATAACAAAAAAAAAAAATCCAGAAAAACGCATTTCAAAAAAGTTATAAATTGATTTGCATTTTAATGAGTAAAATAAGTATTTGACCCCTTTGCAAAACATGACTTAGTACTTGGTGGCAAAACCCTTGTTGACAATCATGGAGATCAGACGTTTCTTGTAGTTGGCCACCAGGTTTGCACACATCTCAGGAGGGATTTTGTCCTACTCCTCTTTGCAGATCCTGTCCAAGTCATTAAGGTTTCGAGGCTGACGTTTGGCAACTCGAACCTTCAGCTCCCTCCACAGATTTTCTATGGGATTAAGGTCTGGAGACTAGCTAGGCCACTCCAGGACCTTGATGTGTTTCTTCTTGAGCCACTCCTTTGTTGCCTTGGCCGTGTTTTGGGTCATTGCCATGCTGGAATACCCATCCACGACCCATTTTCAATGCCCTGGCTGAGGGAAGGATGTTCTCACCCAAGATTTGATGGTACATGGCCCCGTCATCCCTTTGATGCAGTGTGTCATGGTTCCGACAGAGACGAATAAAGCAGAACTCTGAGGCTTGCAAATTCCTCAAAGAACATGTTTATTAGTTACAAAGTATCAGCACGTCAAAAGTGAAACCAAGTCTGGAGACACACGTAACAATTCCCCAATACAAACTTAAAAAATCCCACCCCTAAAACTATGCAAGCAACTACGTTTCCCAATACATCTTCTTGGCGGGCTTTTTTCACAACGCCCAGCCTGCAGTCTCGGGAGCAGCCAATGACCTTGGTTCCCATGGGACAAAAGATTATTTAGACTAGTGAAGCACCTGGGCAACCCCCCTCCCTCTGTTCTATGTGGCAACCGAAAATGAGTAGGAAAAATGGCTGCAGCCATGCTCATTTGTAGAGTTGACAGTCTTCCCCTCTCAGAAAGAAAGAGTCTCCTGTAGGGGAAACAAAAAGCAGGTTAAGTATTCCCTTGAGGCTTGTGAGGGTATTTGTCAAAACCTTTTTATTAATCTATCCGCTTTCACATTTGTACATTTCACCCATGTAGCTTCTGAAAAGGGGTAGCCTTTCCACTGAATGAGGTACTGTAACTTTCCTTTGTACAACCTAGAATCAAGATTTTTTTATTTCATAATGTGTCTCCCCCTCTACCACTACTGGACCCGGCGGCTCCTTTGGGACAGGTCTTAAAGAGGATTCTGACACGGGTTTTAATAGACTGCAATGAAACACAGGGTGAACTTTTCCCAACAATCGCGGAAGTTTCAATTCCACTGTGACAGGGTTTATGATCTTAGTGATGGGAAAAGGACCAAAGAATTTTCACCCCAATTTTCTACTTGGTAACTTTAATCTTAAATATTTCGTTGAAAGATAAACTAATTGTCCAACATAAAAAGGTTTCTGAGGGGAGTGTCATTTATCTGCTTGCTCCTTGTAAACCTTGGTGGCCTTGGTCAATGCCTTCTTCACGTTCACCCAAACCCCCTGGAAGGATGTCACCCTCTGATCCAAAGTCTGGGACGTAAGAGGCTCCTGTGGGTACTCAGGCATGGGCACAAAATCTCGACCCGTTAATATTTTGAACGGGGTGAGACCAGTGCTACTGTGGACAGTATTGTTGTAGGCTACCTCTGCGAAAGGCAGGAGATCAGCCCAATTAGTCTGCTGGTAATTTACATAATATCTGAGGTACTGTTCCACCTGTCAACGCTGCTAATATAGGATATTATTGCTTTGACAAGATATGCAGAACTGTCTGGTATTTTTAGAGTTAATTTCAGATGATGGTGGGAGGGGAGGAGAAAGATAGGAAAGCGCGGGACAAGGAACGGAAGTGAATCTTTGCCCTTCAGGCTAATTGGAAGATGTGATTGATGACTGCAAAATAGGGGAGGAGAATAGCCGGAAAAGCTATGTGCAAGTAAGAGAAACTCAGATCTTGGCATCCATCCATCTTGTGCCGACACTGTGTTCATAATTAAAGACTTTTCAGAATAAACAATGCCTGGAAGTTCTTTGAAGTGTTCCATTAGTCGGAACTATGACACCACCATTGCGTTAGCTTTCTCAGCAGCTCCATTAGTATTCGGATGAAAAGCTGACAAAAGCCCCTGGGAGGACCCAATCAGTTTAACGAACTCCCTCCAGAATTTAGCAGTAAACTGGACCCCTCTGTCAGAAATAATCCGCTTTGGGGCACCATGGAGTTGGTATATGTGTTTCAAAAACAGTTTGGTTAGCTTCTGGGAAGAGGGAAGTCCCGAGCAAGAGATCCATATTAATGTCAATGCTGTGACAATGGATGTCGTCGCTCTGACAACTGAGAACCAGCAGCCATTTTTACTTTTGCTTTTAACGTGCCTTTTCTATTCTTTTAGAGTTCAGATGTAGAAGGGGGGATAGGGTAAATGCCTGAGGGTTTAGCTAGCCAGAACAATGTAGAAGTGTGGGAACTCAAGGATGTGTTCTGATAAGGTTTTGGCGGGATGAGGGGCCGGAGAGAAAAGCCCGCATTTTGTGCTAATTGGGGAATGTGATTTATGACAGCTTTTGTGGGGTGGGAATTGCAATTTGTTATTTTGTATCTGGGAGGAGGGAATCTCATTCTTGGGTTCAGCTATGTAAGTGCCGATACTTTGTTTCCTAATAAAATGTTCTTTAAGGAAGAATTCTTGCTTTGAAGTTCTTTTACTGGTTTCATCTATCGGAACCATGACATTAACCCAAGAATCCTATCTACTCTAACATCCTTTGGGGTCCTGAGCTCCAGTCACCTTCCCAAATCAGAGGGGAGGTAGACAAAGATTCTTGGAAGATTCAGCATGGAGAAAAAAGATGCACCCACAACCAGCACCCCGACCATGGCAGCTGCCTCAGCGGAGGGAGCGCAAGCCCTTGCATCGTTGGAGAAAGTGAGTTCAGAACTTCTGGCAGCAGGAGCGAGACCCAAAACGCGGGAGCTAATGTGGTCCTCGGAGTGGACCCTGCCCAGTGGAGACCCTAAGCATCCTGAGACAGCACAATCAAGGAAGAGTTCTTCGAGAGCAGCTGAGTCGGAGTTGCAAGCAGGTGCCTCACGGGAATCACGCTCCCCCAATCGGAGAAGAACAAAAAGGTTGGTGGCGGCAGAAGATTCGTGTGAGTGGAAGTACCTGTCTACAGTCCGTAGCCAATCGGTGGAGAAGTTGGTAGAGAGGTTCGAGGGGCTAGATGTGGGAAGCGAGGGACAGGTCACCCGCTCCTTGCCTACTAGTGAGCATGATGACCGACGAGATCAGCACCAATCTATGCCCAGAAGAAGCCTTAGCCCCAGTGATGGAGCTCGGGCAGCTACTCCATGCTCAGAGCCACCAGCATTGACCTCAAGCCCAGTGGGAAGGAAGCGTCCTGACCGTCAGTCATGGGGCGACAGTCCGGGCCGTCATCGAGCATCAAGGAGTCCAGAACGCCACTTGCGACGTGACAGCCTTCACTATTGGAGAAGCCCTGATCGGCGTCATTCGTCATGGTCTCCTGACAGGCATCGCCATTGCGAAGGCTCCAGAAGACGGGATCGTTACGACAGCCCCGAGAGACACCTTCGTGATGGTCCTGCCGTCGGAGAAGGCCTGGCCGGCGTCATTTGTCACGGTCTCCTGACAGGCATCACCATCGCGAAGGCTCCAGAAGGCGGGATTGTTACGACAGCCCCGAGAGACGCCCACGCTACCGAAGCCCAGACCATCACCGATACCGTCAGAGCCCTGATCGCTACCGGTACTGTGAGAGCCCTGACCGTTATTACCATCGGTGATGCAGCCCCGATTATCACCACCGTCGTCACCCAAGCCCGGGACCTGCGCTTAGAGCCAACCTGAACGTGGGGGTTCAACGCGACTTGGTTCAACAGCTGGGGCGACTGCACGATCTGTTGGACAGACAGCAACCACTAGGCGCACAGCAGCCGCTGGGGGGCCAGCAGCAGTTGGGCATGCAACCGCAGCTGGGAGGACAACAGCAATTAGGCAGGCAGCAACCCATAATGGCACCACCTTTTAAGGCCACTTTTGATGGCGATCCAGAGAAGTTGATTTTCTTCCTCAATCAGGTGCGTTCCCATATGAACCGAAATGCCAATTTTTACCCCGACCCTGCTGCCCTGGTCGATGTTGTTGCAGCCAATTTAGAGGGGGAAGCATCTGAGTGGCTAAATAACTTGCACAATGAACAAGCGCCTGAACTAGGGAAACTCCACCTCTTCATCCAAGGGTTGAGAACCAGATCTGAGGACAAGTCCATAGCTTTCAAAGCCGAAAAATACATTCACAAGGTGAAGCAAGTCGGCAGGCCTGCATTGGAATATGTGTGAGAATTTCGGAGGGTGGCAGGTCGGATTGAGAGGTGGCCAGAGCACTCCCTGGTGCATCACTTCAAAGAGGGGCTAGATGACCATCTATCCCAGGCCTGTATCACTGAGGGAGTTCCTGATCAACTACAGGAGTGGTACCGAGTGGCAGTGAAGCTAGACATCGAGCTTGCTTTCTATAAGAAGCCGACTCCTCCAGAAACCGGGCCGAAGCCGGAACAAACCAGACGGCTGCCACCGCTGAGAACCCCAGCAACCACAGCCGCGGAATCTCCTAAGCCACCTACGGGCCCGCCGATCAAGTGCTTCATATGTGGCCAACAGGGGCATCGAGCGGCAAATTGTCCAGTCCTGTATCCCCAGCAGAAAGGTAGATCGGGACCACCGGAAAGGAAGAAACCAGCCCAGCAGCCGACAAAAGAAAAGTCAAGCTGGGTCGCACAAGAACCTGTCACCCAGATCGCATCGCCTATGCAGGAGAGAGCTGAAACTCCAACTGGAACCACCACCACCCTGACCTCCTACGACAGTGACGACGAGGGAGAAAACGACCCTATGGTGAGTCGGCCCATCCCACCTTTTTCCCTCGCTGACAAGCTCATAGTCCCCAAGACAGGGGTACAAATGGACTTGAAGGTGCTAGTGGACTCAGGGTGCTCCCGATGCATTATCAGTTTGCCGATTGCCCTTAAGATGGGCATAAGAGCAAGATTGCTTTCGAAGCCCATGAGATTTGAGCAAGCGGATGGATCTTTAATGGGAGGAACTTTAGTCACCCACCTAACTGAACCAATACGTTTAGAAATAGGTGAACATTGGGAGCTCATCCGTTTTGTAGTGGCTCCAAAAATGACTGAAGCTGTGATTTTAGGTCTAGCTTGGTTAGACAAGTGGAAACCTTTTATTTGGTGGGAAAAAGGGATGAGGACCATGAGATTGCCGATAGGACCCAAACCCCCTCCTGATTCTTTTGACGTTACCGGAGAACCTGATCCATCAGCAGAAACAGTAAAAGTGGCCACCATTCCCCTGCCCGGCGAGCCGCTCATCCCCAGCGAGTACCGGGATTTAGCAGAAGCATTTAGTGAGAAATAATGTGATGTCCTACCACCACACCGGCCAAATGACTGCGCCATTGAGATATTACTGGGGGCCAAGCTCCCTAAACCAAAAATGTACGCTATGTCCCCCCTCGAAATGGAGGAACTACAGCAGTATGTGAATAAAAACCTAGCCAGAGGCTTCATTGAGCCAGCAAAATCCCAAGTGGGGGCTCTGGTTTTGTTTAAGGAAAAAAAAGACGGGTCGCTGAGGCTCTACATTGATTATAAAGGGTTAAACTGTGTAACTGTGGAGAATTAAGTACCCCTCCCCCTCCTGAAGGACCTACTAACCCATCTGGCGAAGGGGCGTATCTTCACCAAACTAGATCTAAGAGAAGCGTACTACCAAGTAAGAATAAAAGAAGGAGATGAATGGAAAACTGCATTTAACTGTCCTATGGGAAGCTATCAGTTCAAAGTTATGCCATTTGGACTACAAGGGGCTCCAGCTGTCTTCATGCAGCTGATTAACCAAGTGCTGCACGATCATCTATACAAGGGGGTTTTGGTGTATCTTGATGACATCTTAATTTATAGCGAAAATATGACTGACCATGTGAATTTAGTGCGAGAGGTGTTAAAGAAACTACTAAGTGCTAAACTATAAGTCAAATTGTTGAAGTGTGAGTTCCACCAAACTCGACTAGATTACCTGGGCTACCGAATCTCCAGTGAGGGCATTGAGATGGATCCAGGTAAAGTGCAAGCTGTGATCGAATGGCAACCCCCAAAGACTCGAAAACAACTTCAAAGCTTTCTGGGGTTCGCAAACTTTTATCGGCAATTCATTCCTTCCTTTGCTGAAATTGCTTTACCTCTCATGGACTTATTGAAAACGGGTAAAGATGGGGGAAAGCCACGACCAGGCCAACCGCTAGCATGGACTATGAACTGTCAAACCGCTTTTGAGAACTTAAAGAGACTGTTTGCGGTCGAGCCGATCTTAAAGCACCCCTGCTCAGGGGAGCCATTTGTAATTCAAGCTGATGCTAGCGATGTAGCAGTCGGAGCAGTACTTTTGCAAAAGAAGCATGAAGGAGTCCTACAACCCTGCACCTACATCTCAAAAAAATTCACCGAGTGCGAGAGGAGGTGGGCAGTTTGGGAGAAAGAAGTCTTCGCAATTCGTTGGGCTTTGTTAACCTGGCGGCACTACCTAGAAGGGAGCAAAGTGCCTTTCGAAGTATGGACTGATCACAAAAACTTAGAGGCACTAAAATCCCCGCGCAAACTTTCCCCTAAACAAGTACGATGGGTGCAGTATTTTAACCGGTTTAATTTCACCCTAAAGTACATACCGGGAGGAAATAATTTTTTAGCTGATGCTCTATCCAGATTGCCTCAGTATAAGAGCCAGTGAGAACAAGTCAATGAATCGATCATGCCTACTCCACAGAGTGTGTCTCAATTAACACCACAGAGAATCCAGTCCATGAAAAAACCAACCCCTGATGATCCTGTGACAAGGAAACTGAAGCAAGAACTCCTCAATGATCAATGGTTTAAAGACAATCAAGCCACCCTAACCTGTAGGGATGGAATATCCTACAAAGGGGGAAAATTATATTTGCCTGAGACCCTCCGCCTCCACGCACTCCAACGCGGTCATGATGTGAAACAAGCCGGACACTTTGGCTATTTGAAAACGCTACACTTGATTCGCCAGCAGTTTTGGTGCCCAGGTTTGAAAAAGGATGTAGAAAACTATGTCAAAAGCTGTGCAGTATGTGCCACCATGAAAAGAATTCTGGTGAAACCCCCTGGACTACTGCAGGCCATCGCGGATCCTTCCCAGCCGTGGGAAGAGATTGCCATGGATTTTATAGTTGAGTTGCCTGAAAGCAAAGAAAATACGGTAATATGGACTGTGATTGATCTTTTTTTGAAGCAGGCTCATTTTATCGCCTGCAAGGGACTCCCGTCGGCCCAGAAACTGGCCAAGATGTTTCTTAAGCACATTTATAGATTGCATGGAGCACCAAAACGTATAATCTCTGACAGTGGGTGCAGTTTACGGCCATGTTTTGGAGAGGGTTTTTGGCAATAATTGGTTCATCGCAGGGGTTGCCGTCGGCTTTTCATCCATCTACGAATGGGGCGGCTGAAAAAGCGAACTCGATGGTGGAGCAATACCTTAGATGTTATGTGTATTATCAACAAATGAACTGGACTGACCTCCCTTTCGCTGAGGTGGCTTACAACAACACCGTTCATAGCAGCACTGGTTTTACACCTTTTAAGATTGCTACTGGGAAGGAATTCAACCCAATACCTGAGTATCCTCAAGGATCCTCTACCTCCCAGACTCTTGACCAATGGCTGGCGGGGTGGAGGTAAGTATGGGAGAAAACGAAAATCGTGCTGAAAAAAGCCTCGGAGACCTATAAAAAACAAGCCGATAAGAAAAGGGCTCCACAGAGATCGTTCCATGTTGGGGAAAAAGTTTACTTATCCACAAAATATCTGCGACTCAAATTGCCTAGTAAGAAATTGGGACCAAAATACCTAGGTCCTTTCCCCATTGTCAGAATCATAAACCCAGTTACAGTGGAGTTGAAACTCCCACGACTCCTAGGAAAAATTCACCCTGTTTTTCATTGTAGTTTATTAAAACCTTTCCGGGGGTCCACTTTACGACCTCCTCCCAAGAAAGCCACCTGGTGCCCTAGTGGTAGCTGGACAAACACATTATGAAGTAAAACGTATACTTGATTCTAGAATTTTTAAGGGAAAGTTACAGTATTTAGTACAGTGGAAGGGATACCCATTATCAGATGCCACTTGGGTGAAATCCGATAATGTGAAAGTTGATAGGCTCATCCATAAATTCTATGACAAACACCCCAACAAACCAAGGGGCAACCCTTAACCTATGCTTCTGTTTAAATTGCAGGATTACACCTTTTTGTTAAGGGGGGCTGGATGTCAACACTGTGACAATGGATGTCGTCGCGCTGACAACTGAGAACCAGCAGCCATTTTTACTTTCGCTTTTAATGTGCCTTTCTATTCTTTTAGAGTTCAGATGTAGAAGGGGGGATGGGGTAAATGCCTGAGGGTTTAGCTAGCCATAACAATGTAGAAGTGTGGGAACTCAATGACGTGTTCTGATAAGGTTTTGGCAGGCTGAGGGGCCGGAGAGAAAAGCCCGCGTTTTGTGCTAATTGGGGAATGTGATTTATGACAGCTTTTATGGGGTGGGAATTGCAATTTGTTACTTTGTATCTGGGAGGAGGGAATCTCATTCTTGGGTTCAACTACGTAAGTGCCGATGCTTTGTTTCCTAATAAAATGTTCTTTAAGGAAGAATTCTTGCCTTGAAGTTCTTTTACTGGTTTCATCTATCAGAACCATGACATTTACAGTGTTTCCCTTGCTCTCAGGTAATTCCACTATAAAATCCATGGCTATCTCCTCCCAAGGCTGAGAGGGCTCTGCAACTAGTTGCAATAATCCTGGAGGTTTTCCAGGACGCCTCTTCAGGGCAGCACAGGTGGCACAACTCTTAACATAACTCTCAATGTCTTTTTTCATTCCTGGCCACCAGAATTGTCGCCGCACCATATGCAATGTCTTTAAAAATCCAAAGTGAGCTGCTTGCTTAGCGTCATGACTCCGTTCAAATGCTTGGAGTCTGAGGCCATCTGGGAGGTATAACTTGGAACCTTTCCAAGCTAGTCCCCCCTTAGGGTTAAAATAGATTTGTTATCTTTAAACCAGGCATCAGTCTCTAACTTCTTCAATTCCTTTTAGTGAGCGATTGTCAGGACCAGCAGGGGGGTCTCTGTGTCTGCGATCTGGTTATTTGAGAAGTGGATTGTGGTGGAGGAATAATGGAGTTAATTACTTCCTCTCGGTGGCTCTTGAACTGGGGCATTCTAGATAAGGCATCAGCCAAAAAGTTCTTACCCCCAGGAAAATATTTTAAAGTGAAATTAAAACGTTTGAAGTACTGAGCCCACCGAACTTGCTTCGGGGACAACTTACGGGGGGTCTTGAGAGCCTCCAAATTTTTGTGATCAGTCCATACCTCAAAAGGTATTTCCTCCCCCCACTTCCAAGAAGTGACGCTATGTCAGCAATGCCCAACAAATTGCAAAAGCCTCTTTCTCCCAAACAGCCCACCTCCTCTCGGTGTCAGTTAATTTTCAGGAAGTGTAAGCACAGGGTTGTAACTCCCCTCTGTGATTTTTTTCTAAGAGAACGGTACCCACGGCCACATAACTTGCATCGGCTTGAATGATGAATTGTTGTCCAGGGTCAGGGTGCTTAAGAACTGGTTCAGCTGCAAAGAGTCTCTTTAGTTTTTTGAACGCTGCCTGGCACTCTAACGACCATTGCAATGGCTGACAAGGTCGGGGTTTTTCCCCTCCTTTTCCTGTTTTGAATAAATCGGTGATTGGCATGGCTATCTTTGCGAAATAGGGAATAAATTGATGATAAAAGTTGGCAAACCCCAGAAAACTTTGAAGCTGCTTACGGGTGCATGGGGGCTGCCATTCTAGTACCGCTTTTACTTTGGCGGGGTCCATCTCTATCCCCTCATTTGAAATCCGATACCCCAGATAGTCAAGGCGTGTCTGGTGAAATTCACACTTTGACAGCTTTGCATACAGTTTGGCTTTTAACAGTCTTTTTAACACCTCACGGACCAATTTGATATGTTCATCCATGGTTTCAGTGTAAATAAGGATGTCATCAAGATAAACCAAAACCCCCTTGTATAAATGATCATGGAGCACTTGGTTTATCAATTGCATAAACACAGCGAGGGCCCCCTGCAGTCCAAAAGGCATCACTAATAATTGGAAGCTCCCCAAAGGGCAATTAAAGGCTGTTTTCCACTCATCCCCCTCCCTAATCCGGATCCAGTAATAAGCCTCTCCAGCTTGGTAAAGATTTTTCCTTTAGCCAGGTAGGCTAACATGTCCTTCGTCAGGGGGAGGGTGTACATATTTTCCAAGCTGACCGTGTTCAGAGATTTAAAATCCATGCATAATCTAAGAGACCCATCTTTCTTTTCCTTGAAAAGTACAGGAGCAGCCAAGGGTGATTTGGCTGGCTGTATGAAACCCCGAGCTAAGTTTTTATCGATGTAATCTCTCAGTTCTTTCATCTCTCTGGGCGTCATAGAGTACATTTTTGGTTTTGGGAGCTTGGCACCAGGCAGAATTTCAATAGCACAGTCCGTAGCCTGGTGTGGGGGGAGGATGTCAGATTCCTTCTCACTAAACGCTTCCGCCAAATCACGGTATTCTGTGGGGACCAGTTGAATCCCTGGCAGTTTTTCGGCTACAGTCTTTAGGGTTTCGTGGGGCTCCCCTCGAATCTTGCTGATGGCCAGTGTCTGTTTTGTCGTCAGTGGCAGGTGGGAGGGGTCCTGTCCCCAGTCTTAATTTCCGCATTCCCTCCTCCCACCAGATGTTAGGATGCCATTTATCAAGCCACGCTAGCCCCAAAATTACTGCTTCAGTCATCTTCGGAACCACCACAAACCGGATGATTTCCCAATGCTGACCCATTTCCAAATGCACAGATTCGGTTAGGTGTGTGGCAGGGGCACCTCTGATGAGGGACCCGTCGGCCTGCTCAAACCTCATGGGTAGGGGCAATAGCTTGGCTCAGATGCCCAGTTTGAGTACAGTGGGTAAGTTAATTAAGCACCAAGTGCACCCCGAGTCTATTAGGATGTTCAAATTCATGTGAGCCTGTTTTGGGCACTACCAGCCTGGCGGGAATGGCAAAAGAGGGAATGGGCTGACTCACCATGGGGTCCTCCTTGCCTTCCTCGTCACTGTCATATGGTGCCGGCATCTGCTGTGGCTTGGATTGGGGTTTGGCTTCGAGCTCGGCGGGAGGGGAGGCCTCGACACTCGGGTCCTGACGTGCCCAGTTAGTTTTTTCTCTTCCCCCTCTGGGAGCTCTTTGCGGTTTCGCAGCAGCAACTGGCGTGCTTCTGGGTTGAGGGTGAGGAGCTGGGCACTCCACAGCACGGTGACCCATCTGACCACACCGGTAGCACTTGATTGGAGCCATGGCTGGTGCTTGGGAGATGCTGGTGGCTGCAGAGGCTTGGGGACATCACCCATAGAGGCGTTTTTCTTGGACACGCGGCGGCTTGGGTTTGGTGGTGCTTGACTTTCAGGGGCAGTCGCGCTCGATGTCTAGCATCACCACCATGCTGTACCACTCACGCAATTGGTTAGGAAAATCTCAAATGATGCAGGCTTGAAGCAAGTCGCGATCTAGCTCCTGTTTGTATTAGTTGATCAGTGACCGTTCTGGCCACTGCCCGAGCCGGCTAGCAACTCTCCTGAATTCACAAACGTACTCATTAGTGGGGCGACTTCTTATCTTCAGGTGGCGGATTTCTTTCTCAGCCAGCACGGCTCGGGATTCGTCTTCAAAATGACCCCTCAGTTGCTCCATGAATAGATTAATGTGCAATTCAGGAGCCCCTTCATCATGGAGGTTGGTCACCCAGTCAGCTGCTTCCCCCTCTAAATTTGCCGCCACAGCATTCACCATCATAGCCCCATCCAGGTAGGCATAAGCGTAGTAATATAAATGAGCCCACAGCTGGTTTAAGAAGAAGGTCAGCTTCTTGGGATCCCCATAAAGGTGGGCTTGATGGGAGGCAGCTCGAACCTCAGCAGAGCCGCCTGCACCTGCTGCTGGGCTTGGGCGGCTTGCTGATCCTGGGGACGTGGCCGAACCACTCTCCAGACTTCTCTTGGCTGGGCTCCGGGACTGGCATCCCGAGGCCTCAGCAACAGACTCGGCTGGGATACAGGGCTTGGTATCACAGCTGGTTGGGGGATGGGCGAAGCAGCACGGACCTCAGCAGTTGGGCTGGAATTCCGGTGAGGGGTGGGTGGGAAGAGATGGGTAATTCTTGGCATTTCCCCCCACAGCACCCACCTCTTGGGCAACAGGAATTGTATCCTTTACCTCCAGCCGGCCGAACTTCTCCTTCAGCTGTTCGAGCGAGGGGCTGTGGACTGCGGACTGGAACCTCCACTCTCTGGAGTCATCCCATGCCATCGACCCCTTTCCTTTCTTGCCATCCACAGATGAAGAACCCTGGGACGGCAGCAATAAGAGCTCCTCTCCAGCGGTTACAGGAGTGCTCCTGCGCTGAGGGGCAGCCTCGGCTTGATAGAGGTCCACCAGGATTGTAGCTCCTTCCTGCAGTACCAGCTTCCCAGGTTGACTCAACATGGTTTTCGGCCAAGCCCCTGCCAGTGACACCTCCTTAGTGGCTGGAGCGCCAGCCTGCGCTCCAACAGCTTGAGTTCCGTTGCGGCTAGCTCACTCTTCTCCTCCATTTTGAATCTTTGCCGAGTCTTTACCACTCTCCCAAAAGTGAGTGGGTAGGCAGTCGGGGCCCAGCACCCCGAGAAAATGAAGTTTTAGGAGACTTGGTTTAACGTCATGGTTCCGACAGAGATGAATAAAGCAGAACTTCGAGGCTTGCAAATTCCTCAAAGAACATGTTTATTAGTTACAAAGTATCGGCACGTCAAAAGTGAAACCAGGTCTGGAGGCACACGTAACAATTCCCCAATACAAAGTTAAGAAATCCCACCCCTAAGGCTATGCAAGCAACTATGTTCCCCAATACATCTTCTTGGTGGGCTTTTTTTGCAACATCCAGCCTGCAGTCTCAGGACCAGCCGATGACCTTGGTTCCCACGGGACAAAAGATTATTTAGACTAGCGAAGCACCTGGGCAACCCCCCTCCCTCCATTCTATGTGGCAACCGAAAATGAGTAGGAAAAATGGCTGCAGCCATGCTCATTTGTAGAGTTGACATGGTGAAGTTGTCCTGTCCCCTTAGCAGAAAAACACCCCCAAAGCATAATGTTTCCACCTCCATGTTTGACAGTGGGGATGGTGTTCTTGGGGTCACAGGACGCATTCCTCCTCCAAACATGGTGAGTTGAGTTGATGCCAAAGAGCTCGATTTTGGTCTCATCTGACCACAACACTTTCACCCAGTTCTCCTCTGAATCATTCAGATGTTCATTGGCAAACTTCAGATGGGCCTGTACATGTGCTTTCTTGAGCAGGGGGAACTTGCGGGCACTGCAGGCTTTCAGTCCTTCACGGCATAGTGTGTTACCAATTGTTTTCTTAGTGACTATGGTCCCAGCTGCCTTGAGATCATTGACAAGATCCTCCTGTGTAGTTCTGGGCTGATTCCTCGTCATTCTCATGATCATTGAAACTCCACGAGGTGAGATCTTGCATGGAGCCCTAGACCGAGGGAGATTGACAGTTATTTTGTGTTTCTTCCATTTGTGAATAATCTCACCAACTGTTGTCACCTTCTCACCAAGCTGCTTAGCTATAGTCTTGTAGCCCATTCCAGCCTTGTGTAGGTCTACAATCTTGTCCCTGACATCCTTGAACAGCTCTTTGGTCTTGGCCATGGTGGTGAGTTTGGAATCTGATTGATTGATTGCTTCTGTGGACAGGTGTCTTTTATACAGGTAACAAGGTGAGATTAGGAGCACTCCCTTTCAGAGACTGCTCCTAATCTCAGCTCGTTACCTGTATAAAAGACACCTGGGAGCCAGAAAGCTTGCTGATTGATAGGAGATCAAATACTTATTTCACTCATTAAAATGCAACTCAATTTATAACTTTTTTGAAATGTGTTTTTCTGGATTTTTTTTGTTCTTATTCTGTCTCTCACTGTTAAAATAAACCTATCATTCAAATTATAGACTGATCATTTCTTTGTCAGTGGGCAAACATACAAAATCAGCAGGGGATCAAATAATTTTTTTTCCTCACTGTACATACATCCAGTACATGAAGTTAAGCATACTACATGCTAACACCCTACAATACTAAGCACGATCATTTAAATGAGCTTCTAAAAACGTGTAGGTGGAGAATTTAGGAAGTTAATGAGAAAAAAACATCATAAGGTTACTTAGAGTCCAGCTTCATTTAAAAACCATGTTATGAATGGAATGGAATGGAATGGAATGGAATGGAATGGAATGGAATGGAATGGAATAGAATAGAATAGAATAGAATAGAATAGAATAGAATAGAATAGAATAGAATAGAATAGAGCTGGAAGGGACCTTGGAGGTCTTCTAGTCCAGCCCCCTGCTCAAGCAGGAGAACCTATACCATCTCAGACAAGTGACTGTCTAGCCTCTTCTTAAAAATCTCCAGTGATGGAGTGCCCACGATTTCTGGAGGCAAGCTGTTCCACTGGTTAATTGTCCTCACTGTGAGGAAGTTTTTCCTTAATTCCAGGTTGCTTCTCTCTTTGATCAGTTTCCAACCATTGTTTCTTGTCCTGCCCTCTGGTGCTTTGGTGAATAATGTGACTAATATAACAACTGCAGTGATTCATTTAACTGTGGCAAGAAAGGTCATAAAATGGGGCAAAACTCATTTAACTGTCTCACTTAGCAACATAAAGTTTAGGCTCAATTGTCATAATTTGAGGACTACCTGTAACACAGATGTTAAGTGAAACTGGCTTCCCCATTGACTTTGCTTGTCTGAAGCTTGCAAAAGGAGATCACATGACCCTGGGACACTGCAACCATCATAAACATAAATCACCGGGACCTGATGGATTACATCCCAGAGTTCTGAAGGAGCTGGCAGATGTTATCTCAGAACCATTGTACCATATCTTTCAAAAATCCTGGAGCACTGGAACTACCAGAGGCTTGGAAAAGAGTTGATGTGGTTCCCATCTTCAAAAAAGGGGGGGGAAACAGACCCAGAAAACTACAGACCAATCAGCCTAATGTCAATACCTGGAAAGATACTGGAAAAAATAATTAAAAAAAAACCAGATCTGTGAACATCTAGAAACAAATAAAATCATAACTACCATTTTCCCCAAAAAATAAGACCCAACCAGAAAATAAGCCCTAGCATGATTTTTTTAGTGTGCGCCTAATATAAGCCCTACCCCAAAAATAAACCCTAGTTAACAGCCCATGTGGCTGGCCAGCTGCCCACTCCATCCCACTGTCTGCTTGCCTACAGCTGCAAAGAGGCAGGCGGCCACGCTGCGCGTCCGGCAGGCCAGTGCCACCGCCAAGAGGTGAGGCGAGGCATGTGGTGGGGCAGTGAAGCTGCCCCACGTGTCCCGCACCTGCGCTGCATGGGATTTGGGGCTGGCAGGCTGCAGCTGCTGCTGGATGCCTTCGGCCCCCACGCACTCACCGCCTCCCGTACATGGAAAAATAAGACATCCCCCAAAATAAGCCCTAATGGGTCTTTTGGAGCAAAAATAAATATAAGACCCAGTCTTATTTTTGGGGAAACACGGTAGTAGCCAGCATGCGTTTGTTCAAAACAGATCATGCCAAACCAAACTTATTTCATTCTTTGACAAAGTGACTAAATTAGTAGACCAGCGAAATGCTGTGGACATAGTATACTTGGACTTCAGCAAGGCATTTGACAAAACAGACCACAACCTGCTGCTTAGTAAGCTAGAAAAAAGTGGGGTATACAGCATCACCACCAGATGGATTTGTAACTGGCTGACAAACCATACCCAACCAGTCGTCCTTAATGGTACTATGTCTACATGGAGGGAAGTAAGCAGTGGGGTACCACAAGGTTCCGTCTTAGGCCCAGTACTCTTCAATATCTTCATCAATGACTTAGATGAGGGAATAGATAGGGAACTCATCAAATTTTCAGATGACACTAAGCTGGCAGGAATAGCCAATACCCCAGAAGACAAGTTCAGGATCCAAAAGGATCTTGACAAACTTGAACAATGGGCCCTATCCAACAAAATGAAATTTAATGTGGAGAAAAGCAAGGTTTTACACCTGGGCAGGAGAAACCAAAACTACAAGTACAGATTAGGCAAAACCTGCCTCAAAAACAGTAAGTGTGAGAGGGACCTTGGAGTCCTAGTGGACGATCACTTAAACATGAGCCAGCAGTGTGCAGCAGCAGCCAAAAAAGCTAATGCAATCCTTGGTTGTATAAACAGAGGCATAGAATCAAAATCACGTGACGTATTAGTACCGCTTTATAAAGCCTTAGTAAGACCACACCTGGAATACTGCATCCAGTTTTGGTCACCACATTACAAAAAGGATATTGAGACTTTGGAAAAAGTGCAGAGAAGAGCAACAAAGATGATTAAAGGCCTGGAGACAAAAACATATGAAGAACGGTTGCAGGAATTGGGTATGGCTAGTCTAAAGAGAAGAAGGACTGGGGTGACATGATAGCAGTATTCCAGTATTTGAGGGGCTGCCACAAAGAAGAGGGGGTCAACTTATTTTCCAAAGCACCAGAAGGCAAGACAAGAAACAATGGATAGAAACTAACCAAGGAGAGAAGCAACCTGGAATTAACGAGAAGCTTCCTAACAGTGAGGAGAATTAACCAGAGGAACAGCTTGCCTCCAGAAGTTCTGGGTGCTTCATCACTGGTGGTTTTTAAGAGAAGACTGGACAGTCACTTGTCTGAAATGGTATAGGTTCTCCTGCTTGAGCAGGGGGTTGGACTAGATTCAGGGTTTTTCAACCAGTGGTACGCATACCACCTGTGGTACTTTGTCACCTGGCAGGTGGTACGCGACCTTCCTAGACAAATGGTAGAGGGGGGGGATGAGCTGAAGTGGCGGCAGCATCGTACAAGCCTGAGGGAGGGACAGCTGGAGCTACAGGGCTGTCAGGGCTCATCAGTAGCCCCAGGATCAGCATCGGGCTCCAGCTGATTGGCGCTTCCAGAAGCTGGAGGTGCACTGAAGAGAAAAGGAAGAGGGGGTAGAGAGGAGAGGATATAAAAGAAGGTTTTGGCGGGAAAGGGCCAGCAAGGGGCTGCTCCTGCCCTGCCCCGCCTCCTGGGCATGTGCACAGGAGGCGGTGAACGCCCGGCATCCCTGCTGACCGTCCCTGCTGACCACTCAGAAAGAAAAGAGGCAAGAGAAGCGTTTTCCCCAGGATGCCAGCGCTCACGCACTTGCCGCCTCCTGTGTGCACACCCAGGGGGCGAGGCAGAGGCAGCAGGGCAGCCCCTCACTGGCTCCAGAGCTGCCCCATGGATCTAAAGCTGACCGTGTTCTGGCTTTGATGGCCGCCACCAGGTTGTAGATCAGCACTACACCTGCCACCAGGACCTCCATGGCCCACTTGCTAACCTAGCCCCGCAGCCCCAAGGCTTCCTTTTCACCGGGAGCAACCCTGCCCATGTGGGATAGCTCCCCCTCCTGTCATCCTGTCAGAACCCATATTTTAACAGTCCCCCTTTTCTTTCTTGCTAACCCAAACCTTATTCTCTTTCCCTCCTTGGTTCTGCCATACTCCTGGAGGGGAGGGGGGAATGCTTACGGGTTATTGCCTTGACTTCCTCTATCGCTACAATGTAACACTTTGCTGTTTCTGCATATTTCTTCTGTGAACTATCTCTCCCCTCGTTGTCAGCTAGTAAGGGCGGGGGGAGAAGAAAGGAATGCACCTCCGGCAACTGGTTTATCTCCGCGTTCACAAGGGAAGGCGCGAAAAGCCGACAAAACATCTCCGCTGCACCGAGACGGCCTGATGTTATCTCCTTTTTCCCACAATGGACTTAACACCTGGGATTGGCCTGTTTGAACTGACCGGATGAACTGTGGGGTGGGGTTTGTTTGGGACACTTTTAACCTATCGATCTGAGTGGGAAACCCTCAGATCCTGTCTATTATGCCTGCTATCAACTTCTCCTAATAAAAGCTCCTTTTGGAAGAAACTGCTTCCACGAGTTCTACTTTCTTAGGATGAGGTATTGAAGTGGGTCCTGACACATCCCTTCCTGAGCGCGGAGGAAGGAAGGAGGGTAGGAAGGAGAGGAGGGAGGGGGGAAAGAAGGGAGGGAGGGAGGAAGGAAGGAAGGAGATGGGAATGAGAAGGAGGGAGGGAGGGAAAAAGGAAGGAAGGAGATGGGAATATGAAGCAGGGAAAGGAGGGGAGGAAGGAAGGAAGGAAGGAAGGAAGGAAGGAAGGAAGGAAGGAAGGAAGGAAGGAAGGAAGGAAGGAAGGAGATGGGAATGAGAAGGAGGGAGGGAGGGAGGGAGGGAAAGAGAAAGGAAGGAGAGGCAACTTGGTTGGAGATGCCCCAGTTCACGCAGTTCTGCTGCAATCCTGGATCCATTGAGACTTGGGCTCAAAGGAGAAAGCAATTTTGTGTTCTGTTTTGTCACAGACAGGACTTTGTTGGCATTTCAAGTTAACATTGTTATTCTTGAATTGTGAGCTCTTAGGAAAGCATCCCCTCCTTTTGTGTTGCAAACAGCCATTTCCAGTGGGGAAAACAGGACAAAGCAGAGTGGGGAAAAATATTTTCCTTTGCTATATTTCCAGTCATAATTAGACCATGGCATGGTCCCTACAGAAGAGCCCTTTTAAGGATTATGTATTAATAGAAAAGCAACTAACTTACCTCTGTTTCTAAACGCTAAAGCTGTTGCACATAAAAAACAGAGGAGCTCTGGTCAACTATCACAGCCACCATTTTGACAGTTTTGCTGTACTGTTGTACAGCACTAAATGCAAGCACCCCCACTAAATGCAAGCACGGGATAAACTGAGCCTGGTTTGTTCTCAGTCTTTTAAGTGGCAACAAACTACTAGCAAAAGTGGCATTTGATCACAAGGCAAGGAGGCATCGAGAAATGTTTCCCCTTTTGCATTTGAGCATCCAAGAAGGGACAGGAAAGGAGAATGGGAAAGAGGAAAGACAAAGAAAAAGAAGGAAAGAGGGGAAGAGAGCAAGGAAGGAAAAAGAAGGAAAGAGGGGAAGGAAGAAGAAAAAGAATGAAGAGCGAAGGAAAAAGAAGAAAAGGGAAAAAGAAGGAAGGGAGGGAGGGAGGGAGATTATAATGAGAGGGAGGGAGACTCTGAGGAAAGTCCTGTCTTAGCACTTGGCCACCAGCAGCCTTGCTGCCCTTTCGCCATCCCCTTGCCCCCTCCTGGTGGTCTCCCATCCTATTGCTGAGGATGCTTTGGTTACAAAGATAGGTCTCCTCGCATGGAGAGGGAGTGGGCCTCTCTCTGACCCATGCATTTTGCCCTCCCGCACCCACCATGAGCAACCTGGCCAAGGAGAGCGAGCACAGCAGCAGCAGCCTCGAGGAGGAGGTAAGCGCAGCCGGGTGCCCCCTCGGGGAAGCGGGGCTGGGCTGGGTTGTGGGGTCCCAGTGGCCCGGGAGTTCGAGGGCCGTGCTGGGCACTTGCCCTCCACTGCCCAGGGCTCTGGGCAGCCTGCACCGCCATCCAGCATTGATTTCTGACTTCCCCTGTTGCAGTAGAACGAAGCATTAACATCGAACCTCAACTTTTTACTTTTCCATAATAGTATAAACTAGCCATTTCTATAACAACAAATGAATCTAATCAGTAAAACCCAAAATCCCCCCCCCTTTTTTTTTTTTAGTCATCAAGTTTTTGACACCTTGCTAAGCACTGGTGGTACTCAAATATTGTCGTGTCCTAAAAGTGGTACAATCTGTGAAAAGGTTGAAAAACCCTGTTCTAGACCTTTAATTTTTTTTTTCAAGTGTTTCAATTATTTTACATTTGGTACAGATATAATTTTGATCTTCCATGGGTATGAATTCATACATAGCACATAGTTTGCAAACTAGAACAGTGTTGGCCTTTTTTTCAATGACTGTGTGTTTTTCATGTGTTTTTAAAAGTGTAATTAAACATTTAAACAAATAATTATTTTTCCTCTCTTTTTTGAGAAACTTATAAAGTTTATATAAAAATTTAAATTTTTAAAGAAGTTTAAATTTATATAAAAATTTAAAAATTAGGAAATTAAAAATTATATACTAATGCAAAAATTAGAAAAAATACTTTTATAAAAATTTTAAACATTTAAAAATTAAAAAATTATACAATTCAAAAACCTAACTTTTGTTTATTAAAAAAACACTACCTTTAAACTTTTAAACAAAGATTGGATTTGTGGGGGATTTGTTGAAGTAGTACTTATTTCAGCTCAAGTGGCTGTTCTGCAACATCCACAAATAATCTTGTTTAATGTTATTTAAACAATTCATGTTACAAAATTTGCAGGTGATCTAAAATAAATAACTTCAACATCTCACCATACATGGGGTTTGGGGGGGGGGGTTAGTTGGACCAGGATTTTGATTCCTGATTCAGTGTCATAAAATTTAGGATTGAAACATGCCTTAGAGGCCACCCAGTTCAGCCCTCTAGAATCACCAGCTACAGTAGCCCAAACAAATGGCCTTCCAGTATTTGCTTAAAATACTAGAGAAGGAAAACCCACTACCTTCTGAGGTAGTAGTTTAGATGTTTTTCTAAATTTTAGCACAAATCCTCTTGCCTGCACTTTCTACCTGTTGTCCTAGTCCTGCCCTCTGATGCACCAGGTTTCTTCTGCGACCTGTCCAACAACATTTAGGTGCTAGAAGACAGCACCCCTGAAATTTCTCTTCTCTAAACTCCACTTAACTGGCTAATTCTAACTTTCTAGTCCTTCTCAGGACATGTTGGGAATGCTAGCCATTTATTTTAATTAATTTCCTGAAGCATGATTATAGCAAGAGTCTGATTATAGGCATGATTATACCAACAGATGTTCCATATAAAGACTTTATTATGGTCATTGATCAGAAAGAATTAAGGTGTTACATTAGTGGTTTCATTGAAACTATGATGAGTTTGAGAAAGGAAGAAAGGTAGATGTCCTGGAGCAGCTCCAAAAATCCAACAAAGTACTAGCATTTCTAGCCTAACGCTTTGCAATTGTATCACAGGCAAACACTGGAATTCGGTGAAAGGTTCTGCAGCAATTATCGGCTGCTCTTTGCTAGAGGCACAGAAGGGTGAGGCAGAAGAAGCAGAGACAGTCAGTGCCATGGCATCACTGTCAGTGGACACAGAGCAGGGAAAAGCAGACTCTGGTATCCGGTAGGTTCGTTTTGGGAGATGACAAGTGTCTGTTTGTGAGGGTTTTGACTGAGATCTAATCTGTCTGACCAAGTTGTCCCAGCACCATGTGTGCCACTGTTTCTTGAGTGCAGGTATTATAACATCTACACACCCTGATTCATCAGGAAGACAGCACTGCTTGTCTTTTCTTGCTTTGCATCAACCAAATGTTTTCTGACTTCTCTTGGCCTAAGAGTTGCTATCCAGTGCACCTGCTGTAGGTGGTCCCCACTGTGCTGTTGCTTAGAAGACCTGGCTCTTCAGCCAGGCCTTTGGCAAGGGAGAGTGAGACCCTTCACTCATCACACTTGCCTTATTTTATCTTTATGTTTTATTGATTTTATTGTAATTTACTTGTTTGATTGTTATGAGTTATGAGCTGCCCACAGATATTGAGAGTCAGGCAACATGCAAGTTTAATCTGTTATTATCTTTTAGCTTTCTGAGAAAAGTCATTGCTCTATTGTAGCTAAAGTAACAAAAGGCCTTTCTGCAGCTTAGTGCCATCACCTTTGTTTTGTCAAATGAAAAGATAAAAAAGTTCACCTCTCAAGAGGAGGATCCAAACCATCACTGCCTTTTAAGGACATACATAGTCCTGGTTCAGAAAGAGACTAAAAGGGCAGATTCTGCTGATGTGCCAGAAAACATAGACAGGTATGGTTAGGAAAAAAAGGAGTTGTCTAACTCAGGGGTCCCCAACCCCCGGTCCATGGACCAGTACCGGTCCACGGCATGCCAGTAACCGGTCTGCACAAACAAGCAAAGCCCCATCCACGGGATGCAGGCAGCACACAAAACCGCGCACCCTCTGGTCCGCAGAAAAACCTCTCTCCACAGAACTGGTCCCTGGTGCCCAAAAGGTTGGGGACCTCTCGTCTAACTCAAAATTAGGGCTTGAAATAAAACATGTCTTAATAGAGTTGATTTCCCCTCTCTGTACAGTCCTGTGAAGTAGAATTCACTGTCCTTAGTTCAGTGTTTCACAATCTCAGTAACATTAAGATGTGTGGACAACAGTATGCTGGCTGGGGAATTCTGGGAGTTAAAGTTCATACATCTTAAAATCACTGAGGTTGCAAAACGTTGCCTTAGTCTTCAGTGTGGTTTGTTGGTCCTTAATTTGTCAGAAACTAGGATGAATATACTAGTGGTCAGAGCACATCTGGAAGGCGCTAGGTTGGAGTGGCTGCCATTGGGCCTCTCCTCCACCCAGAACAAAGACTTTCAACTGGTAGTGCCCCTACTACTATTAGAACAGCCCTTGAACATTGTTTGATCAACAGCACAACCAGTAGCTCTGTTGACCTCTGTACCAGTGAAAGACCATTAATCAGCATCTCTTTGCCTTCTTTTTCCTTCTTCCCAGACCAGTAGAAGAGCCAATGGAGGCTGAACCAGTGTTGTGAAGTGCCAAGACTTCAATTTCTGTAGCTGTCACTCCGTGGGTTTAATTGGTCATTTGTGAGTTTGTTAAAACAACATTATTGTTTTTTATCTATTAAAAAGAAAAAAAAAGAGTTGCACTGGACAAAATGAGTCTCTGTATATGTGCGTGATCATGTCAGTCTCCTAGCATTTGTTCTCACCAGCATCACCATTTTCTCCTGACTTTTTGGAGATTTGTGAGGGGACTGGTGGGGGGTTTCACATGGACATCTCCATTATTCCTTTCTTAGATATCATTCCCTTCCCCTCATCCCTCCATTGGACACTAAACCTGTTCCCTTCTTAGGACTGAAAAAGCCATTTTGCTACTTGAGGAGAAAAATAGTTTCTGTCTCTCTTTGTCTCCCATACAGACATCTAGTAGGAGGGGCAAAGAGATGTATTCTTCCTCAATATTTATTTCCAGCATTCCAGCTAAATAGTCATCTGTCAAGGATACTTTAGTCTGGATGCCCATATTGAGCAAGGGGTTGGATTTAATTACCTAAATGGCCATCTCCAACTCTTGTAATTCAATTCCATCTCCTTTTCCCTCCTCCATACCAGTGAATATATAGGTTTTGCCCATTCATTTGTTTGGAATGAGAGATAAATGGATTGCAATCTGAACAAAGAGACCCACAGCTGTCCTTTGCATTTTAGAGTCTAGGGCAGGAGAACTTCCCTATGGAGCCTGGAGCCCCAGGAGTTCTGCTATCCTAGGCAGGCCATCCATATGGCCTGTTGCATTGAGCCAGACTTGCCCACTTCACCTCCTCCTGAATCTGATCCTGAAATGGCATTCCTCTCTCCTGGGTTATTTGAACATTGAGTTGGGGTTGAAAATCCCCCCCCCCTGAATTTTCAAATACTCTTCCCCTGACTTTGCAATTTATAATGTTTTCATTTTGTTCCCCACCCCCAAAATAGATTCACAAATTTTTGGATTTAATACTACCTTTGCTCTAAACCAGGGGTCTTCACACGTGGCCCTTTTATGACTTGTGAACTTCAACTCCCAGAATTCCTCAGCCAGTGTGCCTGGCTGAGGAATTCTGGGAGTTGAAGTGCACAAGTCATAAAAGGGCCAAGTTTGAAGACCCCTGCTCTAAACTCTTCCTCAATTTGTATTGTTCTGGAGTAAGCTCTAGAAAAACCCTGCAAGGTGAGGAGAAAGGGGGAAAAGTGTGCCTGTAAGTCATTTTTGTTAATGCCTTAATTTCTCTATGAGTTCATTTTTCACTATTCCTCCTCAGTCCTATCCCTTTTTCATTTACCATCCTAGTTAACAATTATCCTATATAAATCCAGAAAGGAATCACATGTTATCCTCAACCTCAATGCATGTTTTGGCCCTGATCCTGCACCAGGCATGTGTCAAACAAATCATGAATATCTCACTGGCCTGGGGATCATTGTGGATGAGCATTAACACACTTTCAACACAATGCAGTTCTGTGTGACTGCATCATCACTCAGCTGTGCTTTGATTTGCACATCTGAATTTTGTTCTATGGCCTGCAGTTCTTAATCTGTCAAGCGATATATACAATATATGCTTGCAAGCCTATTTACAAGGATGGATCTCCTTAGTTGAATCACACTATGTGTCATAAAATTCCCTTTGTACCACAGGTTTTGCATACATTGACTGTTTCATGACCAATGCTTTCTTGACATTCTCCTTTTTTGTATTTTTCTCTCTCCTTCTCCATTCTGCCATCCAGGGGTCCTCCGTGTTGCCTGAGAGGGACAGTGAGGCTCCTCTTGCAGACAAGAGTTTGGCACTCACCCTGGTCTCACCTTCCTCCGCTGGAGACAATGGATCCCCCCAGTCCCATCCGGGCCTCCACAACACGAGCTGGCCACGCCCACCCCGGCCATGCCACGCCCCCGGCCACACCCACCCCGGCCATGCCCACCTACCCCCCCCAAGGTCAACGACAACCCTGATGTGGCCCCTCAATGAAATCGAGTTTGACAGCCCTGATATAAAAGGAGGTGGTTTTGGCAGGAGAGGGGGAAAAAAGACAACAGGGAAAGAGAAGGGGGTGGAGAAGAAGCTGTGGAAGGAGAGCCCAGCAGGCAGGGAGGAAGAAGAGAGAAGAGAGGGAGAGAGGAAGAAGGGCTGACCAGCCAGCTGACCACAAAGGTAGTGGTGCATATTAATAAATATGGATAAATTCATCATACATTTTTCAGTGCAAAGGGAAAGTGATTCAGCAAAGGAACCACCACTGAAGAAATTAAAACCGATACTTTTTTCCTTTTGTTATAGTATGTAACATTTTATTAGATTATAGAATAAAATACAAAAATACAAAAGCAAATAGTAGGACACAATGGGGAAGAAGAAGGGGGGAAAAGTGAGGGGGAGAAGGGAAAAAGAAAAGAAAAGGAGGACTTCCGGTCGCGGGCTTGCGGATTCTCTGCACCCCCACAGCTAATTTCGCCCTGCCAGGGGACCCTGAATGGGTCTAAGCCGCCCCAGAGAGGCAGCAAAGAAAGAAGGGTGCCCCAGCAATTCTGGAACGATGGAGGTCGTTCCGTTCGACTTGGGGAAAGCCTTCTAACCTGACAGGAGGAAGGCTGACCGTATTTCATCGACCAGCCCAAGCTACTTGCAGCCGAAGTCCAAAAGTACTAACCAGCACAACTGTGAACAGTGTGCTTGAAACTGGGTGAGGAATTTGATCTTCTCTTTTCTATTCTATATTTAATTTCCTGGAAAAGATCCCCAAGAAGCAAAATACCTCCGAAAAGGAAGGAAGGGGATTTCCGCCCCACCCTTATACTAACGGAAGCGGTAAATTAATCTTTTTATGGAGGATCAAAATATATGGAAGTGAAATAAATATAAAACCTGAAATTTAAAACTTAAATCTGGATAAATCTAAAACTGTTGAATGGTTAAGACTCTCATTCTAAAGATAATTGTTCATTTTGGAAATTGAAAAACAAATAGATGCTGACACCTAGTGGTGGCTAAAGACTATGACAGCTATGACTTTAATATCAGATTTGGCAAAACCTGGGAAAAGCTAATTTGTGTTTGTGACCTTCAAAGCTTTAACAACAAAGAACAGCTGTGACAAAAAAAGACAATCTGGGCTGTAGACAAAGAGAGAATTATAAATTTCAGGAAAAAAAATCTTTTTTGAACGATTTGGATTACAAATAACTATTTAATCGGGACTTCAAAACTATTTGCAGAGAAAAGAAAAGAAGAGAAAAACTCAAATTCTTGGCCATCATGGATCAGAGACATGTAGAAAGAACATATCAAGAAAACATAAATACTCCACAGGAGGAGATATATAGTATACTGCAACTAATTCAAACAACAATGATTTTAAACCACAAAGAAATCTAAAATAACTTTGAAAATATAAACCAATCTATTTCCAAGTTAACTCTACAAAAAAAAAAAAATCCCAGAAAACAACAACAGCGAAGGAGCAGATAAAACAGAAAAATGGATACAAAATTGAGAATAGAGACTTAAAGATGGAACTTAATAAAATAAGGAAACATGACTTAATCCTAGTGGAAAAAAATTCACAAGAATTGGAACAAACAACTTATCTCTTAAGACTACAAAATAAATCTGAGGACAAGAAAACAGATTGGATAAAATGGACTATAGAGATGTCAGGAACATCGGAGAGAAAGGAAATGATAAGAGAAGCGGAGAGAAAGAAAAAGAAAAAGATTTTCAATAAACATAGAAAGGCAGAAGCCCCGTACACAGACACTTCATCGGATTTACTTTTTATATCTACAGTAACATTTACAAACATATGGAAAAACCTTTCGACTCAGCAAAATACATTGATTAAGAAAGATACTGGGCAAAGGAAAAAGAGCAAAGTGGAAATCAAGAAAATAGATGATGGGACTTACCAGAGAGAATACTTAAAAAAGAAACATTTGTTTGAATATGGTTAAAGAAATAGAAAAGATTTGGAATATATATGTCATTTTAAGAGGGATGAATCCCCTAAATAATATAGTATGCTTTTTCCCCCCTTTTTTATTCTATTTCTTGATATGAGTAATATAAAAAAGTTGAAATGGCTTAGTTAGATAAAGGAAATGTTTTAGATATTTAAATGTGATTGAATTTAAGAAAATTATAATGGATAAAAAATGTTTTGAATAAGACTTAAAGGACTAGATGACTAGAGGTATTAAATGGAATATTTAAAGATTAAACATAATTTTAATTATGGTTAAAAAGAATAAGAAATCTTGGAAACAAATATATATTAGCTTAGGAGGGATATATATTTTAAGTAGTATGTTATTTTTTATGTTTCTTTACTCTTGCTCTCCTTTCTTTTTCTTTACTGTTTTATCTATTCATTAAGAAATGTAAAAGTGCTGAGATGGTTCATATGGAAAAAATAGACTTAAATTTTTAAATGTAATTAATTTTTGAGAAAATCTTAACCAGTAAGAAATACTTAGAATTTGGTGGGAGAAACAAATTTAAATAAGGACTGTAACAGGATCTATGATAAGGCAACCAGAATGATTGGATAGAAAAGAAATATTATATTGATGTGATTATTATTTTTAGGAATATTGGGAAAAATTACATATTTAATTGTTATCTATCAAAACAATAAGAATTGTATTAACTCAATGTTTGCAAAAGAGGATATTTTGGGGAAAAGAGGAAATCAACTAAAACCATTATGTGGATTATGGATTATAGAAATCAATTGTTAGTGATTGTTTTATAAATGTAAACCCAGACAACACACTGTTCACCAACTATTAAGTGATTTATGTTTAAAAAAATCAAAAAAGAAAAGAAAAGGCATTGATTTCTGAGTTCCTCTCTTGCAGTAGAACGAAGCATTAACATCGAACCTCAACTTTTTACTTTTCCATAATAGTATAAACTAGCCATTTCTATAACAATAAATCAATCTAATCAGTAAAACCCAAAATCCCCGCCCTTTTTTTTAGTCATTAAGTTTTTGACACCTTGCTAAGCACTGGTGGTACTCGAATATTGTCATGTCCTAAAAGTGGTACAATCTGTGAAAAGGTTGAAAAGCCCTGGACTAATAATAATAATAATAAAGTTGGAAGGGACCTTGGAGGTCACCTAGTCCAGGGCTTTTCAACCTTTTCACAGATTGTACCACTTTTAGGACATGACAATATTTGAGTACCACCAGTGCTTAGCAAGGTGTCAAAAACTTGATGACTAAAAAAAAAAGGGGGGGGGATTTTGGGTTTTACTGATTAGATTCATTTGTTGTTATAGAAATGGCTAGTTTATAATATTATGGAAAAGTAAAACGTTGAGGTTTAATGTTTTTTTTTTTATATATAACAAGTTTTATTGAATTTTTTTTGTTTTACAACCAAGTGCTTAGGACTCATCGTGGAGATAGGGCACTCCATAGAACAAAATAAAAAATATAATCATACATGAACAATTTAAAATACAATTTAAAGTTTCCCTCTCTATTTTATCAATCAAAAAGAAAAAGAAAAAGGAAAAAAAAGAAAAAGAAAAACAAGAACAAAGAACAAAAACTATCAATAATATTTCCACCTGTTTTCAGGCTTAACTAACTATTAACATATTCCAATTTGGCCTTACATAAACATATAGTATACAATTCGGGTATCCATATAATGTAAATTGTTTCTAACATATACATATTACTCCAATTATACACTTTATACTTCTCAATTAAATTCTATCTCTTATTCTATTCTATTTCACATACATACTTTATAAATGAACATGACTTTAATTATTTTAAAACCATTTTACATTTTAGCCTAAATTATTTTTAATTATTTCTAAAATAGACATATAATATAACTATTATATATATATATATATTAGTATTTCTCAACTATATTTTATTTCCTATACTCTATCAAATATTTTTATAACTCAATCCAACATTCAATCATTGTAAATAAAGATATCAGTAATATTTCACCAATCTCAATCCAACTCCTTTAATTTTAACTTTTCCAATTTTCCATGATTGCTATTCCAGACCATAATCAAATCCATAATTTACATCAATATTCACTCAGACTAAAATCTTAGACTAGAAATCTCAAAAATATTAGCTCAATCAAAGTCTCTATAGGCCATTTTACCCGTCAGATAAAGTTTTAACACACATTTTTAAACCTAATTCTAGCTTTCTTTTTATGCCAAGTAGGTTTCCACAATAGGGCCTTTAGCTCCTCCCATCTTAATATTTGGCTATACACATTTTCCCACAATTGCGTCTGATCGTAGTCTTCTTCTCTTTTTTCCAGTTTTGTCTGTACTATGTAATCAGTCTTAATCAGTATGGTGATTATTCATTGTTTGTTCATATTGTCAGCATTTTTAATGTCTCGTATTTGAAAGTCCATTTCTGTTGCTTTTAAGATTATAGATGTTTTAGTTGAATTTTTCCTTTGGTCATCCAAAATCTCCATCATTTGTATATAAGGTGTAGCCTCTTCCTCTTTAGTAGGTTGTAAATATAAATCCTCCATCTCATTAAGTTGTAAATCCAGTTGTGTGTCATGATCAGCCAAAGTTTGAGATTCCATTTCTAATTCTGTAACATCCTTTTTCCTGAGCATTCTAAAATGTTCTCTTAATTCCTCTTTCATTTCCAAAAATTTTTCTAGTATAAGTCCATAGTTAAGCTGTGAGTGGGATTCCATTCTTCGTTTATTTTTTTAGTGAAAGTTCAGCTTGAAAAATAGATTGCAATATTATAAAATATAAAATCCAAACAGAAATAGGAAAACAAGTAATCAAGCCCAGCACAAAGATAAAGACAGCAAAAATCCCAGTCAGTATTGTGTATTTTTTATATTATAAAGTCAGACAAACTAGGAATAGAAATTGAGCAAGTTCCAAAAGATATATCAGTGTCTTAGCATCACGTCAAGTTCAGGAAATGAAAGTTAGCTGCAAATAGTTACATTGTTACCATAACGCAGTCTGGGCTTCACGCCAAGTTCAGAGATACATTGTAACCATACAATCCACAAATCCGCCCAGAAAGCCGGAGAGTTTTTTTTCTTTCTTTTTAAAGTGGATAAAAATGTTCAGAAGGGGGGTGAGGAAGAAGAACACTCCACTCCCCTCCCTAGAAATTTCCACTTAAGCTGAAAACAAGCAAGCAGAGAGAAAGAGTCACAGTAGGAATGTTTTCTTTTTTTCAGGATCCCCCGAATTCCAACAGTTCAAATAAACAATAAAAATTTGTTATTTTTTTTTCCAAAGCTCATTTCCCTGAGTATTCGAACGCTGCTTTCTCCAGGGAGGGAAATAATTTTAAAAGCTTTTCACAGGGAAGTAAAAAGATATCAAGAGGGAAGGAAAGGTCTCACCCGGATCTTCCACAGTGGTTCTTTTTGCTTAGATGTTGCTGTGACTTTCGGCTGGAGCAGCTAAGTGATCGGCCATGTTACTGGACGATCTTTTCCCCGTCGGCCCAAAGGTGATTTCTCGGATCGCAGAAGGAGCTGCCGCTCCCTCCGCGATCAAACGAGTGTCCTCCTCCACGGTGGTTGCCTCTCCGGGGCGACTTTCGACCCTGTCCAGGGTCTACCGGCGGGGGGAAACCGGTCGGCAAAGAGCACATACTCTTTGCACGACTGCAGGCGCTGCGACCGGAACCGGAAGTCCGAGGTTCAATGTTAATGCTTCCTTCTACTGCAACAGAGGAAGTATGTTCTTTTTCCCTTCTCCCCCTCACTTTTTCCCCCTTTTTCCTCCCCACTGTGTCCTACTATTTGCTTTTGTAATTTTGTATTTTATTCTATAATCTAATAAAATATTACAAACCGTAGAAAAAAAGAAAAAAGTACCAGTTTTAATTTCTTCTGTGGCTGTTCCTTTGCTGAATCACTTTCCCTTTGCACTGACAAATGTATGATGAATTTATCCATGTTTATTAATATGCACCACTACCAGCTAGTTCAGGGGTCTTCAAACTTGGCACTTTTAAAACTTGTGGACTTCAACTCCCAGAATTCCTCAGCCCTCATGGCTGCTTGAGGAATTCTGGGAGTTGAAGTCCACAGGTCTTAAAGTTGCTAAGTTTGTAGACTCCTGAGCTAGCTGGTTGGCCCTTCTGAGCTCTTCCAATCCCTTCCCTGTACCCTTAAAGACACAGGAATCAAGTGCAAAGCAAGAAAATAAAGAAACACAAACTCCGTGTTTTTTTTCTCTTTAAGCTGCCTCAGGCGTGTCACGTGTTACAATGTTGCAATTCTAGACTGAAAGGCTCCGGCAATTGCGAAAAGCTTTAGCTTTAAATTAAGCCAGTTTACCTTCAAAGAAAACTTTCTAAAAGCCACAGACTCAATTAAAGGGGGTAAAACTAATTACATTTGTTTAAAGGGATTAAACCTTTCCTGTTGTCTTTTTTCCCCTTCCCTCATCCAAACCACATTTTTTTATAGCCTCTCCTCTCTCCCCCCCCCCCCCTTTTTCTTAGTTCACCTCCACTCGAGCTGCTTCTGGAAGCGCCAATCAGCTTTGGAGCCAATCGCTGGAGGCCTGCCAGCTCCTGGGCTTCTGTCCAGCCCAGACAGTCCCTGCAGCTGCAGCTGCCTCTCCCTCAGGATTGGCTGCTTCGGCTCATTCCCCCTATCCCCCTGCTACACTTGGCTAGCAATCGGCGTTACCACCTGCCATGTCTGCAAAGTCCACAAGTGTACGCGTACCACCGGTTGAAACGCCCTGACCTGTCCAACCCCCTGCTCAGGCAGAAAACCCTATACCATTTCAGACAAATGGCTGTCCAGTCTCTTCTTAAAAACTTCCAGTGTTGGAGCATTCACCGCTTCTGGAGGCAGGTTGTTCCACTGTCAGGAAGTTTCTCCTTCAGGTTGCTTCTCTCCTTGACTAGTTTCCATCCATTACTTCTTGTCCTGCCCTCAGGCGCCTTGGAGAATAGCTTGACTCCCTCTTCTTTGTGGCAACCCCTGAGATATTGGAATACTGCTATCATGTCACCCCTAGTCCTTCTTTTCATTAAACTAGACATACCCAATTCCAGCAAACGTTCCTGATATGCTTTAGCCTCCAGTCCCCTAATCATCTTTGTTGCCCTTCTCTGCACTCTTTCTAGAGTCTCAACATCTTTTTTACATCGTGGTGACCAAAACTGGATGCAGTATTCCAAGTGTGGCCTTACCAAGGCATTGTAAAGTGGTATTAATACTTCACGTGATCTTGATTCTATCCCTCTGTTAATGCAGCCCAGCACTGTTGCTTTTTTTGCAGCTGGCTCATATTTAAGTGATTGTCCACTAGGACTCCGAGATCCCTCTCACAGTTACTACTATTGAGCAAGTACCCCCTATACTATACCTGTACATTTGGTTTTTCTTGCCTAAATGTAGAACCTTACTTTTTTCACCATTGAATTTCATTTTGTTAGATAGCCAATGTTCAAGTCTGTCCAGGTCCTCCTGTATCTTAAGCCTGTCTTCTGGAGTGTTGGCTATTCCTGCCAGCTTGGTGTCATCCGCAAATTTGATGAGTTCCCCATCTATCCCCTCGTCCAAATCGTTGATGAAGATGTTGAAGAGCACTGGGCCCAGACAGAGCCCTGGGCACCCCACTGCACACTTCCCTCCATGTAGATGCGTTCCATTGAGGACCACTGAGTACGGCCGGTCAGCCAGCTACGATCCATCTGGTGGTGATGCTGTCCTAACCCACATTTTTCTATCTTATCAAGTAGTAGGTTGTGATCTACTTTATCAAATGCCTTACTGAAGTCCAAGTAAATTATATCCACAGCATTCCTCTGATCCACTAATTTTGTCACTTGGTCAAAGAATGCAATAAGGTTTGTCTGGCATGATCTGTTTTTGACAAACCCATGTTGCTTTTAGTAGTGATTTTGTTTGCCTCTAGGTGTTCGCTGATTCGTTGTTTGATTATCTTTTCCAGAATCTTCCCAGGTATTGAGGTCAGGCTGATAGGTCTGTAATTTCCTGGTCCATTTTTTTTCCCTTTTTGAAGATGGGAACTACATCAGCTCTTTTCCAGTCCTCGGTAGTTCCCCAGTGCTCCAGGATCTTTGAAAATATAGTTCAATGGTTCTGAGATCACATCTGCCAGTTCCTTGAACCTGGGGTGTAATCCATCTGGTCCTGTGATTTGAACTCGACTAGACAGTGCCCCCACCTTTTGCAGAAGTATCCATCTAGCAAGCCCAGGCTGTGAGAGGATGCCCTTTATGACTTAAACCAAAAACAAAATAATACCTGAACTGTACCTTCTTTGTTAAGAGGGAGTCCCAGGAAAGTAATATTTCAATAGCTCGTTCTAGACAATCTTTCGTCCCGTATTCATACCTTGCCATGATAATAACATTACTTATTTATTGGATGTATATAGTTGCTCAATTGTTAAACAACTCAACTGTCCAGAAATACAAATTTTAAACAGTCATATCATACTAATAGATTCACAAAACTCTATCAGCCCAGAACTCATGGAACAGCCAGGTTGTATGGCCTTTCTGCAAACCAGCCAGGATTGGCCAATCAGTGCTTGAACAAGATATTAAAAGTTCTTGTGGGACTGAGGAAGCATACCCCCACCCTCTGGAACAGATCCCCCATAGATCGGAAATCTGAAAACTTGGCTTTTGGTCCAGGTCTGGATTAATGTATTATATTTGTGTATCCCGCGTTTTGGTGTGGATTTTGTGTTGTCATGGAGATTTTTTAGTCTGGCTGTGGTTTGATGTGTTATCTGTTTAATAGGATTTTCCAGTTTTTGTATACGGCCGCAGAGTCTACTATATACAACATAATAATATAACTGTGTCAGGGGGATGAATGGTGGCAGAGGACTGTAACATTCGTTCAATGGATGCATGCTGACCCTATTGGATCTTATGATATGGATATAGAGAGCAACAAGATGGCTTTGACGGAAAGTTACTCCCACACGAAGGGAAGATTTCATAGAAGAACCTCCCCATAATGGATATTCTCATCCTATTTGATCCATTTTATGAAAGATGTCTGTGTCTCCCTCCTTGAAGATCAGGCAAGCAGACCTGAACAGATATTTTCAATAGCTGCCTCAGCCCTTGAAATTGCAATCCCATTACATCCCGATTATCCCCACATACCTTTTTTGCAGAGTCAAGAAAGAGCACGGTGTGTTTAAGTGAGGCATTTGAGATCAAGAGGTCTGGCATGCTTTTTGCTTAACCCTCATATGTTTATTGCTATCAAGCACCACAACAAATTTTTTCCAGACAGAGTAAAAGTCTTCAATATTTTTCTGTCCTTGACAAGCTAAGACTTCCAACCCTACATTTCAAAAGCATTCTACAGCTGATGGCAACCAAACCTGAGTTTAAAGGCTGAAAGTTTACCAGGTGGAATAAGCATGGTTTTGAGACAGATCATCCCACTTGTAAGATGCATGGACTTCAACTCCCAGACATTCCCCTAGCATCTTAACCCTTGGCCAAGTTGAGAACACTGCTTAGGGCAACCGATGTGCACAAAAACCAAGATCAATTATCACCTGCCCATTTTACTATATAAGTCAATTATCCTAGTTGTTTCTTGCACCGTCTCAGTGGATGGTGTCTTCAGTGTAATTTTTCCTGAAAACTCAAAAGCTTTTGGTGATTTTCCCACTAAGTTCAGTTTTGAGAAGAAGTTTTTTTAAACGAATACAGGATGCACATCTAAAGCTCACAGTTCAACATCAACATTCCACTAGGACTTCCTGATTCTTCTGTGCTGCCAGTAACACCATTGCAGTGATTTCTGCCCCCAGAAGACCTAATCTGGCAAACCTCAAAAGTCTGCATTAGACCCTGTCTGCCCAACTAGTTTCCAGACTTCTGGAAAGAAGAGAAAAAAGATGTCTTGCGGATAAGCAACATAATGCCCTAAGGCGGTCCCAACCCCTAGTCTGTGGACCAGCATTGGTCTGCGAAAACAAGCAAAGCCCATCCGCGGATGCAGACAGCACACGAAACCACACACCCTCCATCTGTGGAAAAACCTCTCTTCATGGAACCAGTCCCTGGTGTCCAAAATGTGGGTGCTGTCCTAATGATCAGTGGTTCACACATAGTAGATTTACATCTTCTTTCTTACGGCCATAACACAAAAGCTAGAAAATTTTCATGTTGCTACTCAACATATATTGCCCCCTTTTAGGTCACAACAATATATAGCTAAATAGTTTTAAAACTGTATTTAAGCTCTTATTAGGAGTATTAACCACTACTCTTTTTGGCTCCTTTTCCACATTTTCACAAGATCGATTTCTAAAAGCTGACTCTTTCTTTGTATTCCTTTCTTATGTTTTTCCACTTTCACCTTGCTTTCAGTTCACTAAGGTAGTCCTCAACGAGGGTTATGACCACAATTGAGTCCACAATTTATGTTGCTAAGCGAGACAATGAATTTTGCCCCATTTTATGACCTTTCTTCCACAGTTTTTAAGTAATCACTGCAGTTGTTAAGTTATTAACATTGGTGTTAAGTGAATCTGGCTCACCACTGCTTTTGCTTGTCAGAAATTACGAAAGGTGATCGCATGACCCAGGACACTGCAACTGTCCTAAATATGGAGTCATGTGCTAGCATCCTGAATTTTGATCACTGACGCGTGGGAATGCTGCAACAGTCCTAAGTGTGAAAACAGTCATAAGTCACTTTTTTCAGTGCCGTTGTAACTAGTCACTAAACAAACTGTTGTAAGTCGAGGACTTCCTCTACTTTCCCTCCCATTACCTGAAAATTTTATTTATTTATTTATATTTTCTATTTCTAAACCACCCATCTCCCTCAAAGAGGGTCTCTGGGCGGTGTACAATATAGTCAATATATAAACAATTTATACAATTGACATTAAAATATTAAAATTAAGATTATTTTTTTAAAATTATGACATAAAATTTCAAAAAGGCAAAAAGTTCCAAGATGGGCATTTACCACTAGTTAATACAGGCATGGGGGCGTTCTCATGGGGTCAGCTAGCCCCATTGTGTGGTCGTCTGTGCCCCCCAGGCAAGGCTGCAGAGCCAAGATTTGACCCCTTTGTGGAAGGCCAGGAGAGTGGGGACGCACCTCACCTCTGCTGGCAGGTTGTTCTGTAATGTGGGGGCAGTGGCAGAGAAGGCCCTCTTCCTAGACCTCGCCAGTTGACATTCTTTGACTGACGAGGTCTGCAACATACCTTCCCTGCCTGATTGAGTAGGATGGGCTGATGTGGTGTCTCCGGTTCCTGCGGGGCCTCCCAGGAGAACCCCCACTATGTGTTTTCACTGCGGCCAGCAGGGCCATTGGGCAGCGATGTGCCCAGCGCCCACAGCCAGGGCGGCTCCTGATGCCCATCCTCCCCCGAAGCCAAAGAAGCCACTGAAAAAAGGGAAGGAGAAGTTGCGAGCGGCAGCCCAGGTCGTCGAGGTCTCCTCCCTGGAGAACAAAGGGGAGGGCACTCCGACTGAAGAGGAACCACCGATGGCCCTCTATGACAGCAACAGCGAGGGGGAGGACAACCCAATGGTGAGTGGACCAGTCAACCACCTCGAAGCTAAAGTGGACATTGCAGCACCCCACTCAGGGGCGAGGGGGGTGGTAAAAGCTCTTATAAACTCGGGCTGCACCCATTGCTTGATTAGCCAAGCCACAGTGCAGAGGTTAGGGCTGCATGTGAGGAAGCTTAGGAAGCCCATAAAGTTCGAGCAAGTTGATGGCACCTTGATGGGGGGAGCAGGGCAGCTTTCCATTTAATGGAGCCAGTGCAACTCAAATTTGGGGACCACCAAGAGTCTATCCGCTTCATGGTCACCCCTAGAATGTCTGAGGAGATGATCTTAGGCCTGTCTTGGTTAGCAAAATGGGGACCCCAGATCTATTGGGAGAAAGCCTCAAATCAAGTTATCATGTGGAAGCAGAGCCCGAATTCCCCTGCCAAAAGAAAAAAAAAAACGAGAGGTCACATGAGCGGCTGAGGAGAATGGCTGTGCCGGGACAGTGCTCTGGATAGGAGTGCTGCTTTTACAGCCACTTCCCTTCGCCCGGCGGATTTTTTTTTTTTTTTAATGTATTTTATTGGATTTTTATGGGGGTGAAAGGGTTACATCAAGGTGCTTAGGAAACACCGTGGAGGTGGGTATATCAAACATCCAAAAAGACAATCACAGATATATAGCTCAAATTGATTCATTGAAAATTCCCTCTCTAATTCCCTCATGTAGTCTTACCTATTCAAGTTAATACATTTCTAAATAAACTTCAAACAATCCTATCAAATATCAATCACATTTCAATTATAGAAATCCAAGTCCTGTTTTTAGGCTTTACTAATTTACAGTTACCATATTCCAATTAGCCTTAAATAGACATATTATTAACACTTCGGGTGTCCCTTTTTACCATAATAATTATATCTAAAATGAGTATATTATTCCCGCAGTAACATTCTTATATTTTCTTCATTAATACCATTTCTTCTCTTGTCACCAATCCCTCTTATTCTTCTTCTATTACAAAATAATTATCTTATTTAAAATAAAAATATCAAACCAACAAATAGGTTTCTATCTGACTTAAATATATATTCTATCAATTCATCTATGTCTATAAAAAATCTTTTTAACCCAGTAGATAAAGTTTACCTCTCCAGTAATTATCATATCTAAGACAAAGTATTATTACAAAGGGTATCCTCTTAGAAAATTCACGTACTCCGTTAGTTATAAAATCAGTCAAAAACTCAAAAGCCTTTTTAAACCCATTAAGTAAAACTTTAAAATACATTTTTAAATCTAACTCTTGGTTTCTTTCTGTGCCATACCGGTTTCCATAATAAAATTCCTGCATCATCAAACCACAATATTAGGGAGTCAATATTCCTCAACGCTTCAAATTGGTCAAAGTTCTGTTTCCTTTCTTCTAGTAGCCTTTGGATGATAAAAGCCGTTTTATTCCCTGTTATAGTTGCTAGTTGTTTGTCCACATTATCACAGTTTTCAATAACTTGTATCTGAGTGTCAGTCTCTGTTGATGTTGATGCTTCAGGCATCTCAGTTAAAAATATTCTTTGATCATTAAGCTTCTCCATAGATTGCATTTGGGATTGTATAAAGTTGGTTTGTTCCTTAGTTTCCACAATTTCTCTCGGTGTAATTTCATAGTTGAGTTGTAGACATGATTCCTCTTTAGGTTGTAAATATTGTTCACTAGTCTCTTTAGCTCCAATCTGCTCCTTCTCCACTGTTTTTCGGCCTATAATTTGATCCGTCAAAGTTTGGAAGTAAGAGTTCATATCCTCCGTGGCTTCCAAGATTTTTTCCAATATAAGTTCATAGTCCAGCTGTGTGTTAAGTTCCATGTCAGTGGTGAACAGATCTTTTAATCTTTTAGTGAAGGTTTTATTTCACCTCCAATTCTCAATAGACCAAATCACCACACAGCTGTTTCAGTTATCTTACTCTTATCATCTTTTGAAGGTCAGAGCCATCCTCTAGCAATGAGAAAAATATACAGTTGCAGTAACACTTTTCGTCACAAGATGTCCTCAGCAGGCTATAAGGTCTTTCTTTCTTTCTTTCTTTCTTTCTTTCTTTCTTTCTTTCTTTCTTTCTTTCTTTCTTTCTTTCTTTCTTTCTTTCTTTCTTTCTTTCTTTCTTTCTTTCTTTCTTTCTTTCTTTCCAAGTTAATAGATTTTTTGTTTTTCACGTTAAAAAGATGAAGAAAGGCCTCTCCAAAATAATAGACGCGTAGTTATGATAATAATGATCAAGTATAAAAATATTTTCAGGCCCCCTCAGTATTCCAGAAATTAAATAGTCAATAAAAAATTAACTGGTTGTTTTTTTTTCAATTCCCAAAGCTGTTTTTCCCAAGTGCCCAAACGCTGCTCCCTCACAGCAGGGAAGTAATTCAAATACAAAAGCTTTTTACAGGAGAGTAATTAGGGAAAGAAGGGGGAGGAAAGGTCTCACCCGGATTCTCCACGGGGGTTCTTTGTGCTTAGTTGTTCTTCTGGCTTTCGGCTGGTGCAGCAAAGTGATCGTCCATTTTACTGGCCAATCTTTTCTCGCCCGGCGGATTTTTTGAAGTCCCAGGTCCCTCGGAAGGGGATTGGAAGAAGGAGGCGTGCTGTGGAGCGGTCCTAGACGGCGGTCAGGATCGACAGAAGCAGGAAAGCCTCGGAGAAGCCGGACGGGGGAAGGAGACGGCCCAGTATGGCGGCCGTGAAGAAGTAACAGCAGCCAGCTGGACAGAAAGCAAGGGAGAATTAGCGGAATGACGGTGTGATGGACTTGGTGGTGTGTATACCTAACGACCCCGTGTGAGTGATCCGGGAAGGGAGAACTGCCCCGGAGGATTTCTAAAGAGGGAGAAGAAAGAAGGAGCCCCAGAAAGAAAGGGGTGGAGCTTTCTCCCCCGTGGATTAGGGGCGATAGAAATGTTGGGGCAAATGAGGTTTTTACCTTAACTAGCAGGATTATATGGGCTGAAAAGGATAAAGATTAAGAGTGGTCTTTCTTCTTCTCAGTGAGAAGCAAGTAAGAATTCGGAATAATTCAAAAACTGAGGGTTAAAGAGTGCTGATGAAGCAGAGAAAGTGGACATCTTGAACTAGTGTTGAAGGCGGAATAGTATTGAAAGGGAGAAGGGAGACATCTGCTGGCTGAGAAGAAAATAGACATAGAGATAAAATAAAGACAAGAAAGACTGTTCCAGAGATAATAACAATTAAACAAGTTCTTGCTGTGTGACAAAACTGAAAAAATTTATATGAGAATAAGAGACTGAAAGTTTTGAGAGGACGAGAGACTTTTTACATCTGCATATCCTGTTGAATATATTTATAATTATAATTGTTAAATTGCATATTGTACTGCCAATGAATTTATAAGATTGATTAGCTTGGATAGAATAGGCATGGAATAGGTAAATCACCTTCTCAGGCGTGCTGGAAAGGAAAACAAGGATTGTATATAAGTGGGAGGGCTGGTTCACAACATTGCAAAAGATGACAAGTATTCCTAACTTACCAAGAGTTGGGACAGGAAGGAAGCAAATTACTCAAACGACATCAGTTGAATTTAGCCCAGCGGGGCAAAGATCAATAGAAGAGATGATGCAGCGAGAAAGAGCGAGTTCATTTAAGGACTTGCAATTGATGTTACAATCTATGCAGGAAGTAATGTTAAGAAATCACGAAGGCTTGAAAAAAGAAATAGGAGAAGTAAGGAGTGACACTGGAGAACTTAAAGAAAAGATGGGGGCGATGGATGGGAAACTAGAATGCTTTCAACAACAAATTCTAAAGAATGAACAGAAATTACTAGAGATGGAAGAAAGAATGAATAAGGAGGAGAAAAGGGTAGATGAAATGAACGAAAAACTTATACAAGCCAATAAAGAATTAGAAAATACAGTCATTTCTCTCGAAACAGAGAAAGCGGACCATTACTTACGCTTTCAAAATGTGAGAGAAGAGAAAGGGGATGACCTCCCAGAAATGATGACAAATTTGCTAGCGAGAGTTCTAGGAAGTGGGAGGAAAGAAATGGCGAATGAGATGGATGAAATATATAGGATCCATACTAATTACGCGAGAAGACACAATCTGCCCAAAGAAGTTCACATTAGATTCGTTAAAAAATTGATTAGAGATGAAATTTTACATAGAACCAGAGACGATCCGATAGAATTTAGAGGAAAACAACTAGTTGTTCTTAAGCAAACCCCTAGAAGTGTAAGAGATTTAAGAAGGCCATATCAACATATAACATCTAAACTAACAAGACAAAACATTAACTTCAGGTGGTTGACGCCAGAAGGAATCATGGTGATATGGCAAGAAAAAAGATACAGGTTAGACACAATAGATAAGGCAGAAGAGTTTTTCAGGCAATATTTTGGCAGTGAAGAAGAGTTAGAAATAAGAGAACTTAGAGGAGAAGGTGCCACAGGAGAACAGGTTATAGAAACAAGGGAATTACAAAGTAAAGAAAAGGAAACTGGGGGAGGGGAAAAAGTGGACAATGGAAATGGTGATGAGGGTAGATTTAAAGAATCTAAAGAGATCAGACTAACAAGGGCGGCAAGAGCAAAACAAAAGTAGTGATATGGAAGAAATGGCGATCTTATCCTTGAATGTCAATGGCTTAAACTCCCCCGCAAAGAGGAATAAAATTCTCAATAAGCTTAGTAAAATGCATCTGGACATAATAATTCTACAAGAAACACATATAAATAGGTAACACCAAGACTTATTGACAGGGCTTTTTTTGTCATAGAACGCCCAGAACGGAGTTCCGGCACCTTTTTTGGATGGAACCTTGTAGGGTAGGCAAGGCGGGTTGTATGACATGTGTGAGTTCCGGCACCTTTTCTTTTTACAAAACAGCACTGCTTATTGAATTATCCCAAGTTAGGAACTATGTTTGTGTCATCATCACAACAGAAAAAGGGAGGAATAGTGGTGTATATTAGGGAAGGAATCTCGGCAAGACAAATTTATAAGAATGAAGAGGGTAGAATATTAATAATCAAGGTTTTTTTGAATAAAAAAAAAAGTAGCTCTCATTGGAATTTATGCCCCAAATGAAAGACAAAAACAATTTTACAAAAAATTGCATAAGGCTATTGGAGAAATTGAAAATGAGAACATTTGCTTAATGGGTGATTTCAATGCAATAGTGGACAGAGAGTTAGATTATAAAAGTGGTATAACAAGGAAAGGAATTAGAAGAATACTTCCCAATACCTTTTTTAAAATGGTGGAGGAATTTAACTTACAGGATAGCTGGAGGGAGAGAAATTTGAAAACAAGGCAATTCACGTACTATTCTGGTCACCACCTATCTTGGTCTAGAATTGAAATGGCCTGGATATCAAAAGAACTAAACCTGGAAGTAGAGGACGTTACAATAGATACAAATCTACGGGCAGATCATAATGCAGTTATAATCAGATGGAAAGGACAGAAGAAAAGAAGGAGGTGGACCCTAAAAAGAGCAATTTTGAACCAAAAGGAATTCAAATTTAAGATGGAAGAGCAAATGCGTATGTTCCTCCAAACAAATAAGAAAGAAGATACGAACAGCCAAAACCTATGGGATACGGCCAAAGCAGTTATGAGAGGAGTTGCGATTGCGTACATGGCTAGTGATAATAAAAAAAAAAGGCAACGCCAAAAAAGCTTAGAGGAAGAACATAGGAAATTGGAAATACAACTACAAAAAACCCTGCAAAGTCGGGATCTGAAACATCAATTAGATCTAATTAAACACAAACTGAATATTACGGAGAAGGAGGAATTGGCGCAGAAAATAAAAGTTACTAGACAAAACTTTTTCGAACATGCGAACAAACCTGGGCGATGGCTGGCTTACAGATTAAAGAAACAAAAAGACAAAAGATGGATTAGTAAATTATGTAATGAAGAGGGGGAGATGATTTATCAGAGTGAAGGGGAAAAAATGTGACATATGAATTTTATATGAAACTTTATAAAGACGAAGAAAGTTTTAGCAAAGATAAAATATTACAATGTCTCCAGAAAGCCAACCTGCCGAAGGTCCCGGAAGAAGTTCAAAATATTTTAAATAAGGATATAACACTCCAAGAAATCACAGAGTCAATTAAAAAGCAAAAAAGCAACAAGACGCCAGGTCCAGATGGACTACCACCTGAAATATATAAGAACTTTCAAGAATTTTTAGGTCCAATCCTACTACATGTATTCAATGAAGTGTTAAAAAAAGCAAAGGTTCCGACCTCATGGGAAGAAGCAATTATTACATTAATACCTAAGGAAAACTCTGATTTGACACTTATCCAAAACTATAGGCCCATATCATTACTTAATTCGGACTATAAAATTTTTATGGCGATAATGGCAGAAAGATTGAAAAGGTTTTTGGTTGAATTCATCCATCCTGATCAAAATGGTTTTTTGCCTAGAAGGCAGATAAGACATAATGTTAGGATTATACTAGACACGTTGGAATATTACGAGACCCACAATGAAAAAAATATGGCGCTTGTCTTTGTCGATGCGCAGAAAGCATTCGACAATGTTAAATGGGATTTCATGTTGAATCAGTTAAAATATATGGAATTTGGCGAAAAGTTTATAAATATGTTCAAAGCAATTTATTCGAAACAGGAGGCAAAAGTAGTAATAAATGGAGAAACTACTAAAAGTTTCCAAATACAAAAAGGCACAAGACAGGGCTGCCCATTATCACCATTACTATTCGTCCTCTCTCTAGAAGTTTTGACCAGAATAATTCGAAAAGAAGAACAAATTAAAGGTTTAGAAACTAAAAAGGAAATACTTAAGTTACAGGCTTACGCAGACGATTTGGTTTTTATCATGGAAGAGCCCTTGAAGTCTGGTGTGAGGTTGTTGGAAGTATTGGGAGAATATGGAGAAGTAGCAGGTTTAAAGATTAATAAAGAAAAAACTAAAATGTTAGTTAAGAATATGACGAAACTACAAGGAACCGAGCTAGTTGGGAAATTAAATATTCAGATAACAAAGAAGGTGAGATATCTAGGGATCCAATTGACGGCAAGATGTGTCTCACTTAAAGGAGATAATTACGATAAATTAGTTGATCAAATTAAAACAGATTTAGACAGATGGAAAAATTTGCAGCTCTCCTTTATGGGAAGAATTGCAATAATAAAGATGAATGTACTACCTAAATTACTCTTTTTATTTCAATGTATACCAATCAGATTAGGAAAGGAGTTCTCTGGAAATTTAAATAAAATTATATCTAAATTTATTTGGCAAGGGAGAAAATCGAGAATTAAATTTAAACTCTTACAGGACTCTAAGGAAAGAGGTGGATTCGGCCTTCCAGATTGGGAAAAATATTATCAAGCAGCCACGCTCACTTGGGCGAAAGAGTGGATACATTTGAGAAACAGGAGATTATTAGCCTTAGAAGGTCATGATATTCAGATAGGGTGGCACGCAATTCTTTGGGAAAGAAAGCACAAGGCTCATCAATACTTCCAGAAACATTACATCAGACGGGCACTATTAGATGTATGAGCTAGAATCAAAAAACGCAATTATATGGAAATCCCCAATTGGGTATCCACATTGGAGATATTCATACACCCAAATTTTATGAAATTAGGAAAGGTGATCACATACAAAGACATCTTAGATGAAGGAGGAGAATTAAAACCGAGGGGAAAGTTATTAGAAGAAGGGATAGAACTTGAATGGTGGGCGTATCTTCAAATTCAATCGCGATATATGAAGGACAAAAAAGAATGGGGAATAAAACTAGAACATACAGAATTAGATAAAATTTTATTAGGAACGGAGGAAAAAGAGATTAAAAGGATATATCAATATTTATTGGAACAGGATAGGTTGGAAGAGCAAGTAAAAGACACAATGTTAACTTGGAGTAAAAAGTTTGGTATTGATTTAGATAACTGGCAAGAATTATGGGAAAGGAATAGGAAGCTCACATTAGCCACTGTGTATAAAGAAAATTTATATAAGATGTTTTATAGGTGGCATCTTCCCCCTGTGAGATTAGCTAAAATGGATAAAAAGATCTCACCGAAATGTTGGCAATGCAAAGAATTGCTAGGGACCTACTATCATATGTGGTGGGAATGTTCAAAAGCACAAAAATTTTGGCATTTGATCAAACAGTGGCTAGAAGAGATACTAATGCAGAACATCGAGTTAAAGGCAGAACTCTTTCTGCTGGGTATTACTAAGGATAAATACAACAAAGGATCCCTATACCTATTACTACATATGCTAACAGCAGCAAGATTAGTCTTTGCACAGAGATGGAAAGATAATGAGATACCCTCAGAAGAAGAGGTAATAAGATATTATCCTGTGCTGAAATGGATAGGTTGACGTTAGAACTCAAGGATAAGAGTGAAACAGATTATTATGAAATCTGGAACAAATTGTATAAATGGTTGGGGAAAAATAGATGGAAAGACTCTCTGATTCAACAAAATATACTGATTAAGAAAGATACTGATCAAAGGAAAAATATTAATTATTAAAGTGAAAATTAAGAATATAGATGATGGGATCTACCAGAGAGAATATTTAAAAAACAAACAAACATTTGTTTGAATATGTGGATTATGAATTATAGAAATCGATTGTTAATAATTTTTCTTTACAAATGTAAACCTAGCAAACACACTGTTAACTATCTATTATGTGATCTATGTTTTAAAAATCAATAAAACTTAAAAAGAAAGAAAGAAAAGAAAAGAAAAACCCAAGCAAAAAAGGGGAGCGAGGAGACCTGTTGAGCGCAGCCAGACCGCGTCAGAGAGAGAGGAGGAACAACAACCTGTTCTCAGAGAGTACCGGGACCTCATGGAGGTGTTTAGCAAGGAGGAATGTGACGTTTTGCCCCCTCACTGCCCCACAGACTGCACTATCAAAATCGTGCCCAGAGCGAAGCTCCCTAAGCCAAAGATGTATTCCATGACTCCGAAGGAGATGAAGGAGCTGAGGGAATACATCGATAAGAATTTAGCGAGGGGGTTCATCCAGGCCGTGAAATCTCGGGTCGCAGCACTGATGCTATTCAAGGAGAAGAAAGATGGGTTGTTGAGATTGTGTGTTGATTTCCATGGGATTAATGGAGTGTGCGTGGAAAACATGTATCCCCTCCCCCTCATGAAGGATATGTTGGGACATTTAGTCAAGGGGAAAATATTCACTAAATTAGACTTGAGAGAGGCATACTATCGAGTGAGAATCAAGGAAGGCGATTGTCATGCCTCCGTCCGAGCCTGAATCCGAGGAGGACATGGAGTTGGAGCAGGACTCTGTTGAGGCCCAGGAGGGGGTGTCTGTGGCTTCAGAGGACTGTGGGGAGGAGCAGGCTGAGGCAGGCCAGGGTCCTTCAGGTTTGGAACAGGGGAGGCAGAGTTCAGGCGAGGAGCAAGCCCCCCCCACCTGATCCTAGAGCAAGGAGAGCAGAGAGGAGGAGGGAACAACATAGGCAGGCTCAATTGCTCAGGAGGAGAGTGTCCTGCCCCACTCCACAAGGCACACCTGGGGATTAAGATTTAAGGAGATGCTGTGGGGTGGGGCATTTGCCGGGAACAAACATGGTATCTTGGGACAGTTGTGAATTGTGCTCTTGTCTTTGTTTAACCTGGACACCTTGAATACCAGACCGGCTGGTTTCCTGCTTTACGACCACAGACTGCATTTCTGAGTCTCTCCTTGCAGACTGCAGGCAAGCTGAGATTTAAAAGGACTCATTACGTTTCTGTTTTTTTTTTCTTGTTATCTGTCTGGCCTTGAGGACATTGTATACTTCTCCGGCTGTATTGAAATTGCCTTTAGCCAGAGGCAGCTGAAAGGAACGTGTGTGTGCTTTGGTTGAAGGCTTGCCAGCATATGTGGGAGCTTTTGGGGAACATTGGCAGTTATTAAAGGACTGTTTCTCTTGCCAGTTGACTGCTTTGCCTCCGTGCGGGGCCCTGGGTCATCACAGCGATGAGTGGAAAACTGCCTTCAACTGCCCCCTTGGGAGCTATCAATTTAAAGTGATGCCTTTTGGATTACAGGGGGCCCCTGCCATACTCATGCAGCTCATAAACGAGGTGCTACATGAGCATTTGTACAAAGGGGTCTTGGGGTCTTGATGTACAAAGGGGTCTTGGATGACATCCTCATTTACACTGAGAATATGGAAGAACACGTGAAACTCGTGCGACAGGTGCTGAAAAAACTGTTGGATGCTAAACTGTATGCTAAGCTGTCAAAATGCAAGTTTCATAAGACGAGCCTGGATTATCTGGGCTACCAAGTGTCGTGCGAGGGGGTGGAGATGGACCCAGGGAAAGTAAAGTCCATCTTGGAGTGGCAAGCCCCTCGCACCCGCAAGCAGCTACAGAGCTTCTTGGGGTTTGCAAACTTCTACAGGCAATTCATTCCCTCATTCGCAAGAATTGCCTTGCCAATCACTGAACTGTTGAAAATGGGGAGAGGGGGAGAGAAGCCCCGGCCAAGTCAACCCTTGAACTGTATGATGGAATGCCAAGCGGCATTCAAAAAGCTGAAAGTGCTGTTTGTGGCTGAACCGGTTCTAAAACACCCAGACCCAGAGGAACCTTTTGTAATTCAGGCAGATGCCAGCAACATAGCCGTGGGTGCAGTCTTCCTCCAGCGGAATAAGGGGGGAAATTTGCAAACGTGCACGTACACGTCTCACCAACTGAATGAGACAGACCGACAGTGGGCTGTGTGGGAGAAAGAGGCTTTTGCAGTACAGTGGGCGTTATTGACATGGAGGCAATTCCTAGAGGGGAGTAAAGCCCCATTTCAGGTGTGGACTAACCATAAAAATTTAGAAGCTGAAGACCCCCCGTAAGCTCTCACCCAAACATGTCCAATGGGTATAATACTTCAAATGATTTCATTTTGAGTTAAAGTACATTCCAGGGGGGGAGAATTTTCTTGCTGATGCCCTATCCCGCATGCCTCAGTACAATAGCACCCGGGAGGAGGAGGTGAGTTCCATCGTTCCCACCAAGCAACAAGCAGTGCAATCTATGACCAGGCGGCAGGAGAAAAAGAGGAACTCACCCCCCACTGATGCATTTGGCCAACGATTGAAGCAGGAGCTACTGACTGATGTGTGATTTGTGGCTCATCAAAGAGAACTGACCATGAGGGCATGGAAGGGAGACAAACTGTATGTTTGCGACAGTCTACGACTACAAGTCCTGCAGCACAGCCACAATGTTAGCAGGCTTGAAGAATAGAATAGAGCTGGAAGGGACCTTGGAGGTCTTTTAGTCCAGCCCCCTGCTCAAGCAGGAGAACCTATACCATTTCAGACAAGTGACTGTCCAGTCTCTTCTTAAAAACCTCCAGTGATGGAGCGCCCATGATTTCTGAAGGAAAGCTGTTCCACTGGTTAATTGTACTCACTGTTAAGAAGTTTCTCCTTAATTCCAGGCTGCTTCTCTCTTTGGTCAGTTTCCAACCATTGTTTCTTGTCCTGCCCTCTGGTGCTTTGGAGAATAGTTTGATGCCCTCTTCTACAATAACAATAACAACAATAACAATATAGTTGGAAGGGACCTTGGAGGTCATCTAGTCCAACCCCCTGCTCAGGCAGGAAACCCTATAGCATTTCAGACAAATGGCTGTCCAATCTCTTCTTAAAAACTTCCAGTGTTGGAGCATTCACAGCTTCTGGAGGAAGGTTGTTCCACTGATTAATTGTTCTAACTGTCAGGACGTTTCTCCTTAGTTCTAGGTTGCTTCTCTCCTTGATTAGTTTCCATCCATTGCTTCTTGTCTTGCCTTCAGGTGCTTTGGAGAATAGCTTGACTCCCTCTTCTTTGTGCCAACCCCTGAGATATTGGAACACTGCTATCATGTCACCCCTCGTCCTTCTCTTCATTAAACTAGACATACCCAATTCCAGCAACCGTTCCTTGTATGTTTTAGCCTCCAGTCCCCTAATCATCTTTGTTGCTCTTCTCTGTACTCTTTCTAGAGTCTCAACATCCTTTTTACATTGTGACCAAAACTGGATGCAGTATTCCAAGTGTGGTCTTACCAAGGCATTGTAAAGTGGTATTAACACTTCACGTGCTCTTGATTCTATCCCTCTATTAATGCAGCCTAGCACTGTGTTGGCTTTTTTAGCAGCTGCAGCACACTGCTGGCTCATATTTAAGTGATTGTCCACTAGGACTCCGAGATCCCTCTCACAGTTACTACTATTGAGCAAGGTACCTCCTATACTATACCTGTGCATTTGGTTTTTCTTGCCTAAATGTAGAACCTTACTTTTTTCACCGTTGAATTTCATTTTGTTAGATAGCGCCCAGTGTTCAAGTCTGTCAAGATCCTTCTGTATCTTAAGCCTGTCTTCTGGAGTGTTGGCTATTCCTGCCAGCTTGGGGTCGTTTGCAAATTTGATGGGTTCCCCATCTATGCCCTCATCCAAATCATTGATGAAGATGTTGAAGAGCACTGGGCCCAGAACAGAGCCCTGGGGCACCCCACTACTCACTTCCCTCCATGTAGATGCAGTTCCATTGAGGACTACACGCTGAGTACGGCCGGTCAGCCAGCTACGAATCCATCTGGTGGTGATGCTGTCTAACCCACATTTTTATATCTTATCAAGTAGTAGGTTGTGATCTACTTTATCAAATGCCTTACTGAAGTCCAAGTAAATTATATCCACAGCATTCCTCTGGTCCACTAATTTTGTCACTTGGTCAAAAAATGCGATAAGATTTGTCTGGCATGATCTCTTTTTGACAAACCCATGTTGGCTTTGTGGCAGCCCCTCAAATACTGGAACACTGCTATTATGTCACCCTTGTTTCTTCTTTTCTTTAGACTAGCCAAACCCAAGTCCTGCAGCCGTTCTTCATACGTTTTGGTCTACAGACCTTTGATCATTTTAGTTGCTCTTCTCTGAATTTTTTCCAAAGTCACATGTTTTCTGTAGTATGGTGAGGAAAATTGGTTGCAGTGTTCCAGGTGTGGTCTTACTAGGGTCATACTTTGCGTGATCTTGATTCTATGCCTCTGTTTATACAACCCAGGATTGCATTAGCTTTTTTGACTGCTGCTGCACACTGCTGGCTCATGTTTAAGTGATCGTCCACTAGGACTCCAAGGTCCCTCTCACAGTTACTGTTTTTGAGCCAGGTCTCACCTAATCTGTACTTATATCTTTGATTTTTCCTGCCTAAATGTAAAACTTTGCTTTTCTCCACATTAAAATTCATTTTGTTGGGTAGGGCCCATTGTTCAAGTTTGTCAAGATCTTTTTGAATCCTGAGCTTGTCTTCTGGGGTGTTGGCTATTCCTGCCAGTTTAGTGTCATCTGCAAATTTGATGAGTTCCCCTTCTATTCCCTTATCTAAGTCATTGGTACTGGGCCTAAGTCGGAGCCTTGTGGTACCCCACTGCTTACTTCTCTCCATGTGGATGTAGTACCATTGAGGACTACTCACTGAGTACGGTATGTCAGCCAGCTACAGATCCATCTGGTGGTGATGTTGTCTATCCCACCTTTTTCTAGCTTACTAAGCAGCAGGTTGTGGTCTACTTTGACAAATGCCTTACTGAAATCTAAGTATACTATGTCCACAGCGTTTCGCTGGTCTACTAATTTGGTCACTTTATCAAAGAATGAAATAAGATTGGTCTGGCATGATCTGTTTTAAACAAACCCGTGCTGGCTGCTAGTTATAACTTTGCTTGCTTCTAGTTGTTTGCAGATCTGTTTTTTGATTATCTTTTCCAGGATCTTCCCAGGTATTGATGTTAGACTGATTGGTCTGTAGTTTCCTGGGTATGTTTTTTTTCTCTTTCTTGAAGATGGGAACCACATCAACCCTTTTCCAATCCTCAGGTACTTCCCCAGTGCTCCAGGATTTTTGAAATATATGGTGCAATGGTTCCGAGATAACATCTGCCAGCTCCTTCAGAACTCTGGGATGTAATCTGTCGGGTCCCGGTGATTTGTATTCGTCAAGGTCAGATAGGTGTTCTCTTATCATTATTCTTGCTTATTTTTATTTTTGTTTCTAGTCTGTCTTTTCAAGTTAAGTTTTTGGTAGGTTGGGTTATAATTTCTTTTTGTGTGAAGACTGATGCAAAGAATGAGTTAAGCAGCTCTGCTTTCTCCCTACTTCCTGTTACTTCCTTGCCATCTTCTCTCTTTAGTGGACCTACAGTTTCTTGACTTTTTCTTGTTATTAATATGTTGAAAGAAACTTTTTTTTATTGTCCTTGATTTCTGTTTCAAGTCTTTGTTCATTCTGAGCCTTTGCTTTCCTGACTTCATCTTTGCATGTTCTGGCTGTCTGCTGATAATCAACCTTAGTTATGTGTCCCTCTTTCCATTTTTTGTACTTGTCCTTTTTCTCTTTCAGTTTTTAAGAGAGATCTTTGTGCAGCCATGCTGGTTTCTTCTTGACTTTCTTGTTTTTCTTTTTCAGTGGTATTGTGCTGCACTGGGCTTTTATGATCATATTTTTCAGAGTTTCCCATGCTTCTTGAGTTGTTTTCCCCTTTAGGATTTTCATCCATGGAACATTTCCTAGGTTCTCTCTGAGTTTGTTAAAATCAGCTCTTTTGAAGTTTAAGACATTGGTTGGATTATTTTGTATTGCTTGTGTTTGCATTATATTGAATTTCAGTATGACGTGGTAACTTTTACCCAAGGTTCCGGCAACTTCAACTCCCTCTATCACTTCTTCTCAATTAGTAAGGATTAAGTCCAGTATAGCTTTTCTTCTAGTTCCCTCCTCCACCTTTTGGATGACAAAGTTGTTGGCTAGGTTGGTTAAGAATCTGTTTTATCTCCTGCTCGCTGCAAAGTTTGTCTCCCAGTTGATATCTGGATAGTTGAAGTCTCCCATTACTACTGTGGTATGCTTCCTACATACGTTTGTTAAATCGTTGGCAAACAGTTCATCTATTTCTTCTGATTGCTTGGGTGGCCTGTAATATATACCTATGGCAATGTCACTTTTTTTCCTTTTTATATTGACCCATATACATTCTGGACGGATTTTATCTTTGATCACGTGCATTTCTGTAGATATGTAGTGTTCTCTTACATATAGTGCAACTCCCCCTCCTCTTTTTGTAGATCTATTTCTTTTGAACAATTTGTATCCATCCATCAGTACATTCCAGTTATGGGTTTCGTCCCACCATGTTTCTGTAATGCCAACTATGTCATACCCAACCTCGTGTACTATTGCTTCTAGTTCACCCTGTTTGTTCCCCAAGATTTGAGCATTTGTATATAAGCATTTAAGACTTTTATGCCTGTCCGTGTGTATGTTTCCTGCATCTCCTGATTGCTGTTTGAGTTTTTCTTTTTTCTCATCACTCCCTTCCTCATTGTTTGATTTGTTTTCTTGGGATTTATGACTGGTTTTGTGTTCCAGAGATTCTAAAGATTGGTCACCCTTCCCCCTCAATTTTAGTTTAAAGCCCTCCTGATGAGTTGGGCCAGTCTTTTTCCAAGTACATTTTTCCCTGTTTTTGTGAGGTGCAGCCCATCCCTTGCCAAGAGTCCTTCGCGTAGGAAATGCAGTCCATGGTGCAGGAAACCAAAGTTTTCTTGGCGACACCAACCCTTTAGCCAGTGGTTTATTTCTAGAATTCTTTGTCCCCTCAATGGGGGTTGGCCTTTCATTGGGAGTACTGATGAGAACACTACTTGTGCTCCTAGCTCCTTAACTTTATTGCCTAGTAGTTGCTTATAATTGCTCAATATTATACTCAGGTTCCTTGTTGTATCATTCGTCCCAATGTGAAGGAGGAGGAAAGGGTAGTAATCTGTGGGCCTAATTATTTTGGTTAGGTTCTCGGCCACATCTTCGATTTTTGCTCCAGGGAGACAACATACCTCCCTGGATTGTATGTCCAGTCTGCAGATGGCTGATTCTGTTCCTTTGAGGATAGAATCTCTTATTACCAACACTCACTTTCCTTTTTGGGGGGCTGCAGTCTGGGGTGCTTTTCTGTTTATCTCAGGTGTGTTTGTTGATGTGACTCTTTTAGGGGTATTTGGTGTTGTTCCTTTGCTAGGTGTCTGCATGTTTTCTTTGAGGAGGAGGTTGTGGGTCTGCATATTTCCATCTAGGGGGAGAAATCAATTGCTCAGTTTTAATGGGGCTGCTTCTGGTTGAGTTAGATTGGGCAGTAGGGGTTTATTAGATGTATGCCGCTTCTTTGTTTGATTATTGTGTTTTCGTCTATGTGTGACATGCCTCCATTTGTCTTCCTCCAAGGGTTTATCGGTAGGGTCAAATCCTCTTGGAGTTATTTGTTCATTATTTGGTTCGGTTCGGGTGTAGCTTTCTTGTGTAGGTTGGAGTTTGGCTAGAGTTGCCTCTAAGTCCCTTACTTTTTCCTCTAGTAGTACACATTGTTTACATTTAATGCATGTATAATATGAGTGTTCTTTGGGCATAAGCACATACATGGAACATGTATTACATACCACGATAGTATCAGTCACCTGTTCCATGAGTTTGTTGTTTGAAAATCCCTCTTTTTGGTTGGTGGATGTGCTTTGCTGGTAGCGTTGTTTCTACCTTCTCTGTTGTAGGTAGTTATGCCTATTTTTTTTCCCCTGTCCTTTTTTCTGCCTGTTTGTGCTCATTTTTCTACCTTGTTATTTATTTAACCTTCTTACTATTATGTTAGTTTTATTTATCCTTTTCTTCCCTCTATTTTTTAAAAGGTTTTGAGCTCCAATTCCTCCCTACCTTATTATTTAAGATTTGCCTTTTTATTAGTCCTATTCTTCCTTGATTTCTAATGTTCCACTCTTGTCCTTTTTATTTGCCTATTTATTTATCTTTTATTTTCTGTCCTGTATTTATTTTTATTCTCTACTGGGGTCTTCCCTCCCTTCCTATTGGGACCTCAAGCTTAAATGTTGCCTTTACTTCCCTTGTTTGCTGCTCCGGCCTCTTGTTGTTTTCTCTGCCAGCTCCGTTCTGTCATGCCCCCATCGGAGCCTGAATCAGCTGAGGAAAATGAGCTGAAACTGGAGCCGATGGAGGTCGAGGGAGGGGTGTCTGTGGCTTCAGAGGAATGTGAGGAAGAGCAGGCTGAGGCAGGCCAGGGCATTTCAGGATTGGAACAGGATGAACATGAGAGACAGAGCTCAGGTGATGAGCAAGGGCCACCCCCTCCTGATCCTAGAGCACGGAGAGTGGAGAGAAGGAGGGAACAATGCAGGCAGGCTCAACTACTCGGGAGGAGAGCGCCCCGCCCCTCTCCACAAGGCACACCTGGAGACTGAGACTTAAGGAGATGCTGTGGGGAGGGGCATTTGTCGGGAACAAATGCTGAATGCTTGGAGTTTTGTGTGCCGTTGCTGATCTTGGAAACAACTCTCTGATCTCTTGTTCTGTGTTATGATTTCTGCTTGGAAACCCTGAAACTCTGACCATTGGACTGGCTGACAAACTTGATTTGGTGTTCAAAGACCTCAGATTGAATTTTGGCTTCTCTTCTTTTTTTTCTTTTTTTTTGTAATAAGTTTTATTAATTTTTCAATTTTACAGCCAAATATTTAGGAAGCAGCGTGTTGGTTGGGTAGTCAATAATCCAATAACAAAGTCTTTCATATATATCTCAGGTTACATCATTATAAGTTCCCTCTCTATTTCCCTTAATTATTATATCAGATTCAAGTTAAAACATTGCTAATTATAGCTCATTTGTCAATATAATTTTATATATACATATCCAAGTCCTGTTTTTGAGATTTACCTAAATTTCAATTAACATATTCCAATTAGGCTTTAATATCCATAATGTTTAAACTTCGGGTAACCCAAAATTTTCTAATTTCATTACAAAGTAGTTATCATAACTAAAATACACCTATTATTCAGTTAGTTACATTCACAAATATATTCTTTTTCTCATACTAATAAAATATCTTTTATAGTCACAAATCAACTTTCATATTACAATTCAAAGCTATAATCTAATAGCTAATTTTCATTTCCCTTATAAATCTAAGTCTTACATATTAACTAAATCAATATCTTTGAAAATCTCCTTAGCCCATTAAGTAAAATCTTAAGCTCTTCCATTATCAGTCAACAAAAAAAAAAACAAGAGGAAGAGAAAGAAGTCCCATTTTTAAATCTGACTCTGGCTTTCGTTTTGTGCCAAACAGGCTTCCATGCCAGTGCCTCTAAATCTTCAGATGTGTCTCCCTTCATTCCTACCCATGTTGTTTGAATCAAGGGAGAACATCCAGTTATTAACTTTTCAAAGGAACTGGCCCCTTTGTAGTCATTAGATTGTTGCCCTAATAATTCTAATCTCCATGTTTGATTTAAGCTATTTGTCATCGGTTCAGTCTGGTCTTCTTCTTCCAGTTTCATCTGGTTAAAATAGGATGTCATATCAAGTGTTGTAATTGTTGTTTGATCTAAGTTCTCAATATGTTGTGCTTGTTGTTCTTTAGTGTCCTCCATCTTAGTATTGTTTTCTTCAGTTTCTATTATTTTTTGGGTTGCAGGTTCTTTTGTTGAAGTCATGGTTTGAATGTCAAAGTTCTCAGTAAATTGTGGTTGTTGTTGTGTAGGATCCTCTTTGATATTAATTTGTTCTTCTGTTATTTTTTGGATTGTAAGTTCCTCAATTGGAGTCTGGACTTCAGTTTGTAGTTTTAAGGTGACATCTCTATCTTTCACTCTAGAATTCATTAGCTCAGTGGCTTCAAGGATTTTTCCAAGTATGAGTTTATAGTCAAGTTGTGGGTAGAATTCCTCCATTTCTGTGGTGGTTAAAGATAATCCTTTAGTGGAGGCTATATTTAGTAAAAGTCAGTAAGTTTCCACCTCCACTATTCCTAGAAGTTGTTTTCACCAGCCAGCTGTTTCAAATTCTTATCTTTTTTAGATAATTCGAAGGACAAATCTAGGGAATAAGCAAGCCTTCAAAGAAATTCACTTGTTGTACCAGATTTTGCCACAAGATGTCCCCAGTAGCATGTAAAAACTTTTTCCAGAGTCCAGTTAGGCTTTTATTCAATTGAAAACTTTTTTCCAATTTAAGAAATAGATAAGGTAATAGGTCCCTGTAACACTAGGAGTTTTTGGGGAGCCCAAATATCCAAAAAATACAAGTCCAGTTATTTAGTTCTTTAGATTAGTTGTTGTTTTTCCAAAGCTTCATTTTCCAAAAGTAGGCAGACGCCGCTATGTTAAAAGCGGGGAAGAAATTTCAAGAGGCTTTCACAGGAAAATAGTTGGGATATAGGAAAGATAAGGTAAGGTCTCACCCAAGTCCTCCACGGTGCTTTCGTTGTGCTTGGTAGTAATTTTGGCTTTCAGCTGGCACGGCTTAGTGATCGGCCATGTTAATGGCCGATCTTTTCTCCGACGGTCCAAAGGACCTGCCTCGGATCAAACGGAAGGGCTGCCGCCCTCCCGCGATCTGTTGAGGGTCCTCATCACGGTCGCCCCTCCAGGGCGACTTACGACCCTTTTCAGGGTCGCCCGACGAAGGGAAACCGGGCGGTGGAGAGAACGCTCTCCCCGCACATCCGCCAGCGCCGCGATCCAGAACCGGAAGCTGAATTTTGGCTTCTCTTCTGAAACTGCTCAGGCAAGCTTGTATTTCCACAGACTCGTTAGATTTTGGATGTTTCTTTCCTCGTTATCTACGTGGCCTTGAGTAAATTACTCTTCTAATCTGTGTGTGAGTCGAAACCTGAAGGAGGACGGCTTGTTCCATACACACACTTTCCCTGCCTGAAGAGTTAAAAACTTGTGAAACTACTTGCAGCCAGAGGCTGCTGAAGGTGTATGTGTCTTACTTTGTTCTGTGGCTTGCCAGAAATGTGGGAGCATTTGGGGAAAACTGGAGCAAATAAAGGGCAGTTTGAACTGCCAGTTGACTGTTTTGCCTCTGTGCCGTGCCCTGGGTCATCACACGTTCTGTCTTTCAGTGCTCGGGTCTTTTCAGCCTCGTCTCTGCTCTGGTGTGGCCTGCCGTTCAGCTTTCCAGTCGGCTCAGCTCTGCTGTCTGCTTTGCTCCACTCAGCCAGCCACTCAGACCTTTTGGCCACTTTGGCTGGCCACTTTGGGTTCTTAAAGACTCTGCACCTTGCTAACCATCAGTTCTGGTGGCCAAAGATGAAGAAGGACATTGAGAGTTATGTGAAGAGCTGTGCTGTTTGTAAAGCGAGTAAGAGACTACCGGGGAAGAGCCCAGGCCTGTTGCAGCAGATGGCTGACCCGGCTAGACCCTGGGAGGAGATAGCCATGTATTTTATAGTGGAGCTGCCGGAGAGTGGGGGGAACACCGTGATTTGGACCATAATAGACCTCTTCTCCAAGCAAGCCCACTTCATTGCATGTTCTGGACTCCCCTCAGCCCAGAAGCTAGTGAAGAGGTTTTTACAGCACATTTACTGGCTGCACGGAGCGCCTAAGCACATCATTTCAGACCGTGGTGTCCAATTCACTGCTAAGTTCTGGAGAGAGTTTGTGAGGATGGTGGGATCCTCCCAGGGGCTCAGTTCAGCTTTTCATCCGAATATGAATGGGGCAGCAGAACGAGCTAACACAATAGTGGAACAGTACCTGCATTGCTATGTCAAGTACCAGCAAACGAACTGGGCAGAACATTTGTTGTTTGCGGAGGTGGCGTATAACAACGCAGTACACAGCAGCACTGGTTTCACTCCATTTAAACTAGCCATGGGGGTGGAGTTCATGCCAATGCCAGAATGCTCACAGGACCCTCTGTCCTCGAGCACCTTAACAGAATGGGTAGATTCGTTCCAACGTGTTTGGAGCGAGCCAAAGAAAGCGTTAACTAAAGCAGCTGAAAGTCAAAAAAAAAAAGGTGGATAAGAAATGATCTCTCCAGGGAACATTCCATGTAGGAGATAAAGTGTATCTATCCACTAAGAATCTCAAGTTGAGACAAACTTGCAAGAAGTTAGGTCCAAAGTACATAGGCCCTTTCCCTATTGTGAAAGTTATAAACCCAGTGACAGCAGAGATCAAGCAACCTAGAATACTGGGAAAAGTACATCCAGTATTCCACTGCAGCCTACTGAAGCCATTCCAAGGGTCCACTATAAGGCAAGTGGGAAAGGCAGCCCCAGTGGCCATAATGGTGTGGGGGGGAGACGCACTATGAAGTCAAGCGGATCCTTGACTCCAGAATTCATAAAGGGAAATTGCAGTACCTAATCCAATGGAAGGGCTATCCATTGTCAGAAGCTCACAACATAAAAGCAGACCGTTTGGTAAAGCGATTCCATACTAAATATCCCCGGAAGCCTGGGCCAGGGCAAGAGAAAGTTAACAAGTAATGTGTATTCGTTTTGTTTTCCAGATTCCCCCAACTCTGTAGGGGGCCAGCCTGTCAAGCTATGAAGACCCCCTTGCATTAGAACTGCCATGCTGCTTCTAGTTTGCCTACAGTTACAAGGGGGGAGGGAAAAGGTTTGGAATTCACAGGTGGTTTCTATCAGTGTGAGAGTTGAGGTCACTGAAGAGATGTTTTGGTGAATAGAGACTTTCTTCTCATAATAACCGTTTGAAGACTAATTGGACAATGTGTTCTGTCCCAGCCTACGTGAGTCCTTCTTGTACTCACAAGGAGAAACCCCTCTTCCAAGAAACAGGCAGGAACCACAAGAAAAAACCAATCGCTTTTATTTTCACAGATCTGAGTCAATGTCCAAGGCAAACAAACACAGTCCACAGAAACTCGATCCTCAGCACGAACGGTTGCCTTTGGCAACCAGCACCTCCCACACCTCCCCCTTTTATAATTCAGCCAAGGCGTGGCTTCCTAATGCCTTCTCCTTTGCCTTTGGAGATGGCCCATTGCATTCCTCTGTCCCACTCGCTTCTCCTGTCTGCGCATTCGTGCATCCGGGATTTGTCCCAGCTGTTCCTCATCACTGTCCAACTCAGGCTCCCAGCACAGCTGTGTCTCAGCCCGAGCGCGAGTAGAGGGGCCAGGCTCCTCGTCCAACCGTAAGTCTTGGAGCTCCTCAGAGCCTTCCTCTGACACTAATGTCACTCCAGGCCCCTCCTCCTCATCTGAGTCCTCAGACTCAGCTGCCGGATCCACTGGCTGGTGAGGAATCACAACACAATGTGACCTGAACTGTCAGAGAAGGGAGGGAAGGTTCTACTCTTTTAATTATCTTTTTCCTGCCATATCACCAGAGCTGGTTTTCTTTCTACCATGCCAGTATGCTATGCCTAATAAAGTTTACATTAGAGATCGCAATGTCTCTGGTGTGCTTACTTCGTTGGGCTTTTCAACTGGAACCCTGGCACTCAGAGTCTTAGATTTTAAAAGAGCTGATTTTAACAAACTCCAAGAGAGCTTGGGAAAGATTCTTTGGATGAAAATCCTAAAGGGGAAAACAACTCAAGAAGCTTGGGAAACTCTGAAAAATATGATCATAAAAGCCCAATCCAGCACAATACCACTGAAAAAGAAAAACAAGAAATCTAAGAAGAAACCAGCATGGCTGCACAAAAATATCGCTGATAAACTCAAAGACAAAAAGTACAAGTACAAAAAATGAAAAGAGAGAAACATAATTAAGGCAGAATATCAGCAGATAGCCAGAATATGCAAAGAAGAAGTCAGGAAAGCAAAGGCTCAGAATGAACAAAGACTTGCAACAAAAGTGAAAGATAATTAAAAAAAGTTTCTTTCAACATATAAATTAAAAGAAAAAAATCAAGGAAACAGTTGGTCCACTAAAGAGAGAAGATGGCAAGGAAGTAACAGGCAGCAGAGAGAAAGCAGAGCTGCTTAACTCATTCTTTGCATCGGTCTTCACACAAAAAGAAATTATAACCCAACCTACCAAAAACTTAACTTGAAAAGACAGACTAGAAACAAAAATAAAAATAAGCAAGAATAATGATAAGAGAACACCTGTCTGATCTTGATGAACATAAATCACCGGGACCTGACGGATTATATCCCAGAGTTCTGAAGGAGCTGGCAGATGTCATCTCAGAACCACTGTACCATATATTTCAAAAATCCTGGAGCACCGGGGAACTACCAGAGGATTGGAAAATAGCTGATATGGTTCCCATCATCAAAAAAGGAAAAAAATCAGACCCAGGAAACTACAGACCAATCAGTCTAACATCAATACCTGGGAAGATACTGGAAAAGATAATCAAAAAACAGATCTGCGAAATCTAGAAACAAATAAAGTTATACTAGAAGCCAGCACGGGTTTGTTAGAAACAGATCATTAAAATAAGCAAGAAAATGGTAAGGGAACACCTATCCAACCTTGATGAATATAAATTACCGGGACCCGACAGGCTACATCCCAGAGTTCTGAAGGAGCTGGCACATGTTATCTCAGAACCATTGTACCACATCTTTCATAAATCTTGGAGCACCGGGGAAGTACCTGAGGATTGGAAAAGGGCTGATGTGGTCCCAGTGGTGGGATTCAGCCAGTTCGCACCACTTCAGCAGAACCGGTAGCTAATTTTTTGTTGTCCAGGCCCAGAATGGACTTCCGGAAGCGGCATCCACACAGAAATCGGTTGTTCACAAATTTGAATCCCACCACTCTGTGGTCCCCATCTTCAAGAAAGGAAAAAAAATGGACCCAGGAAACTATACACCAATCAGTTTGACATCAATACCTGGGAAGATCCTAGAAAAGATAATCAAAAAACAGATCTGTGAACAACTAGAAGCAAACAAAGTCATAACGAGTAGCCAGCATGGGTTTGTTAAAAAGCGATCATGCCAAACCAATTTCATCTCAATTTCAACTAAGATGATCAAAGGCCTGGAGACTAAAACATACGAAGAACGGCTGCAGTACTTGGGTTTGGCTAGTCTAAAGAAAAGAAGAAATAGGGGAGACATGATAGCAGTGTTCCAGTATCTGAGGGGCTACCACAAGGCAGAGGGTCCAGGTTGTTCACCAAAGCACCAGAGGGAAGGACGAGAAACAATGGTTGGAAACTGATCAAAGAGAGAAGCAACCTGGAATTTAGGAGAAACTTCCTAACAGTGAGGACAATCAACCAGTGGAACAGCTTACCCACAGAAATCGTGGGCGCTCCATCACTGGAGATTTTTAAGAAGAGACTGGACATTCACCTGTCTGAGATGGTATAGGTTCTCCTGCTTGAGAAGTGGGCTGGACTAGAAGACCTCCAAGGTCCCTTCCAGCTCTATTCTATTCTAAAATGAAATTCAATGTAGAGAAAAGTAAAGTCTTACTCTTACGCAAGAAAAACCAAAAGTACACATATAGATTGGGTGAAACCAGGCTTAATAGCAGTAACTGTGAGAGGGATCTTGGAGTCTTAGTGGACAATCAATTAAATATGAGCTAACAGTGTGCGGCGGCAGCCAAAAAAGCCAATGTAATCCTAAGTTGCATTAACAGAGGGATTCAATCAAGATCACGTGAGGTACCAATATCACTCTACAGTATAAAGCCTTAGTAAGACCACACCTAAAATACTGCAACCAATTTTGGTCTCCACACTATAAAAAAGATGTTGAGACTCTAGAAAAAGTGCAGAGAAGAGCAACAAAGATGATTAGGGGACTGGAGGCTAAAACATATGAAGAACGGTTACAGGAACTGGGCATGGCTAGTGTAGTGAAGAGAAGGACCAGGGGAGACATGATAGCAGCGTTCCAATATTTGAGGGGCTGTCCCAGAGAGGAGGGTATCAAACTATTTTCCAAAGCACCTGAAGGCCAGACAAGGAATAATGGATGGAAATTGATCAAGGAGAGATTCAACCTAGAAATAAAGAGAAATTTTCTGACAGTGAGAACAATCAACCAATGGAACAGTTTGCCTTCAGATGTTGTGGGAGTTTCATCACTGGAAGCTTTCAAGAAGAGACTGGACTGCTGACTTCCGGTTTGCCCTCGCGGCGCCTGCAGACGCAGGAAGGCGAGCTCCGTCTTCCGCACCCGAATTCATCCCACTGGGGGACCCTGGAAAGGGCCGAAAGTCGCCCTGTAGGGGCGACGAGCAAGGAGGGGACCCCCGCTTGATCATGGGAGGGCAGCAGCTCTTCCTCTTGATCCAGGGCAGCTCTCCAAACCGGCGGGGGAAAGACCGGCCATAGAAATATGGCTCGTCACTAAGCTGCTGACAGCCGAAGTCAAAATTACTACCAAGCACCTTTAAAGCAACGCGGATGAAACTGGGTGAGATCTGATCTTCTCTTTAAGACTTTAAATATCTTTTCCTGTAAAGGCTGCCCAAAGTACTTTTCCCCCTGTGAGGAGAGAGGGAAGGGAATTTCTACCCCACCCTCTAAGAACAGCGGCGACTAACTACCCAGGGGAAACAGAGCAACTATAAGAACAATTCTAACCTAATTGGATGCATACGCTTTTGAAATTTGGGGGCTAAACGTTTTCCTATTCTTACTGGAGATGTTTGTTTTTATCTTAAAAAAAAAAAAGAAATAAACCTTGAAAAACTATCATAAAAACTTTGGATTTAAAAAGCTTTAAATGGCATCGGTGACATCTTATGGCAAAGTATGGTATTACAACTTGTTATTGCCTAAAAGAGACTTGGCTGGAAGCCCAGACTTTAGAAAAAACTCTCTTGACCTTGACAGATACCACCTGTGAAAAACTCAGCTGTAAAGAAGGAACTTTTGGGCGGCATATCTGGCCTCTTTGAAGTATGAATGTAAACCTTTACTGATTTTCAGAGTTATATGTGGGGAATTGCTTTCCTATTTCTTTACATGAGAAGCATTTGTTATTACACGAGATGATGGGATACTTTGGACTATAAATTCTTACTTGGTAAACAATCTCCACTATAAAGACTACCTATAACACGTGAAATAGATGTCCCATACCCAGTTATAAAAAACGAAAAACTATTTTTAACGTTTGATTTTAAAGTCTTTAACTTAACACATTATCAAGAGAATATGGATGAAGATCAGGAAAAAATCCTTTCTATGTTGAAATCAATACACGAAACCATTCTTTCAACTTGTGACAAGATAAGATGCAACATAAAGGAACAAGATGCCAGCTTAGATATACAAACCCAGACCTCGACTACAACCAAAGAACTAACAATGCAGAAAATAAGTGGAACAACTAAACACTAAGACAGAGGATCCAACTGACCAACAGATCCAGTCAACAGAAAAATCAGAAAAGGGAGTGACAACACTGAGAATGGAAAAGACTTTTTACATAAATCAGAAGAAATTTGAGGAAAAGGAAGAAGAACAGATGGAATGGAAGATAAACCCATCAGGACAATTGTGGGAAATTGGAGTAATGGGGAGGTGATCTAATGCAGGGCTTTTCAACCAGTGGTACGCGTACCACCAGTGGTACATTGGCACCTGGCAGGTGGTACGCGACCATCATAGAGAAGTGGTAGCGGAGGAGGGGATTCAGCTGAACCGGCGGCAGCACCGCACAAGCCTGAGCGAGAGATGGCTGGAGCTGCAGGGCTGTCAGGGCTCAGCAGAAGCGCCAGAATCAGCGCCACTTTCCAGCTGATTGGCGCTTTTTTGGGGCTGTCAGGGCTCAGCAGAAGCGCCACGATCAGCGCCGCTTTCCAGCTGATCAGCACTTCTTTGGGGCTGTCAGGTGCTGATCCTGGCGCTTCCGCTGAGCCCAGAAGAAGCACCGATCAGCTGGAGCCCTGCCCCTACTCCGCAGAGGGCAGATCCCCATCATCCCCAGCCTGGCAGGGGTCTTCTTCCTGCTGCACTGTTGCAGACAAAGGGGGGCTCCGGTGAGGAGGTGGAGGCAGAGGATTTAAGCAAGCTTAGCAGCCGGAGTGGGGATCCCCCCCCAAAACAAACGTGATGTCAACGCTGTTAATATGGGATATTATTGCATTGACAAGATATGCAGAACTGTTTGGTATTTTTGGAGTTAAATCAGATGACATACAAAGGGAGGAGAATTGTGAAGAAAGCGGGAGATTGGGAAGGGAAGTGAATCTTTGGCCTCCAGCCTAATTGGAAGACGTAAATTATCACTGTAAGTAAGGGAGGAGTTTAGCAAGATAAGCTAGACGCAAGCCAGAGAAATCCAGATTCTGGCATCCGCTTTGTAATGTGCCGAAGTATTGTTGCAGAACTCCTGGGAAGAAATGCAAAATAAAGTATCTAAAAGGGAAAATAATGTCTCAGGTTTCTTGGAATGCTTCTTCCTTCGGACCACAACACGTGCTTCATGGGTAACCTCCCAGCACGACAGAAGTGACCAAAACCTGCTGCATCCACCCAGCAGACGGGGGGGGGGGGGGGAAAAAAACCAAACAGCCCCCCCCCCCTGCCAATCCTCAACAGAAATGCTCACAACCACGAAAACCTCGGACAGGAGGAAGAATGCGGCTGGGTGGGCAGACAGGTGTCTTGCTCGGCTGTGGCTTGGGGGGGGAAAGGGGGCAGTTTCCCCCCCACCAAACGCTGCCCTCTCATGAAAGCAGGATGAAAACTCCAAAAAACGACAAGGGAAAAAGGTTAAAACAGAAGAGTGTCTCGCGATGGCTTGCTTCCCCGCTTCCTTCTAGCAATTTAAATATGTAAAGACCACAAAAGAAAAAACTTGGCTTTCTTTCATTGTAATTCAGAAGGGAGGAACGGGAGGATTCAGGGGGGGGGGGGTTGTTTGTTTCAAAGGAAGGGAAAGAAGGGATTTGGGTCTGTGGGGGGCGCAGCAGGCGAACGGTGATGGCGCGTGGCTTCTGGTGGGGGGGCAGTCTTTTTAAAAGAGCAAAACGAGGCAAAAAATAAAAATCCCCCACTCCACCCACAAGAGCTGGATGCGGATGTGATCTTTTTTTTTTGTTGTTCAGAAGAGACACTCTTCTGTTTTAACCTTTTTTCCTGGTCATTTTTCAGAGTTTTCATCCTGCTTTCGTGAGAGGGCAGCGTTTGGGGGGTGGGGTTGACGCTGGCCCCTTCTCTGCCCCAAGCCACAGACAAGCAGGACGCCCGCACCTGGCCTGACGCTCTTCAACATGTCTGAGGTTTTCGTTGTCGTGAGCATTTCTGTTGAGAATTAGCAGGGGGGACTGTTTGGTTTTTATTCCCCCCCCCCTGTCTGCTGGGTGGTTGCAGCAGGTTTTAGTCGTTTCTGTGGTGCTGGGTGGTTACCCATGAAGCACATTTTTTGGGGGGGATCCCCACTCCGGTTGCTAAGCTTGCTTAAACCCTCTTCCTCCTCCTTCTCATTGGAGCCTCCCTTTGTTTGCAACGGTGGTGAGCATGCGGGTATAGAATCTACACGGGACTTATGCCAGGCCGAATAAGACTCCCAAGGGAAGTCCACATTAAAATCACTAGAAAGAAAGTGAGAGACATAATATATAAAATGACAAGGGATAATCCACTGATGTACAAGGGCATAGAAATACAGACACTTAAACAAGTTCCAAGGAAGGTGAGGGATAAGAGAAGGGACTATAGATTCCTCAGCACATATTTAACTAAAAGAAGTATACCATTTCGATGGTTAATCCTGGAGGGGATGCTGATATCCTGGCAGGAGAGAAAGGTCAAAATTGATAATTTAGATAGTGCACGAGAATTTTATGAACAGCTGGAAGGGGTGGAAGAAGAAAATAGCAGTAAAGAAGAATTAGAAAGTGGAAGCCAGGAAGACCAACAGCAAGAGATAAAGGATAGAGAACGAGAGGTAGGAGGTAAGAAAGAAAGGGAACAAAGGAAAGAGGAACAGGCCCCCAAACAAGGAAACTACATAAGTAGAGCGCACAAGTTAAATAATGGAAAAGGAGATCAGCTTGATATCAGTTAATATTAATGGATTAAACTCACCTGCTAAAAGAAAACAGATATTAACAAAATTATTAAAACAAGATGTAGACATAGGAAGTACATATAAAAGAACAACATAAGAGTTATTTGGACCTCCCGAAACTAGGTGTACTTTACACAGCATTAGCACAACAGAAACAGAGAGGAATAGCGGTGTATATCAGGAAGGAGATTAAAGCCAATTTGAGATATCATGATGCAGATGGAAGAATACTAATACTAGAATTACAATTGGAGCAGAGATCATGGCTTTTGGTGATAATATATGCCCCAAATGGGAACCAGAAAGAATTCTATAATAACTTATATGAAAAACTTATAGAAATTGGTCAAACAAATATATGTATAGTAGGAGACTTTAATGCTGTAGTAGATGTAAAAAAGGACTATGTCAGTAATATGAAAAATAAAAAGAAACGGAAAACTCTACCAAAGACGTTTTTGGAGATGGCACAGAAATTTAACCTATGTGAGCAATGGAGGAAACGAAATCCTAATAAAAAAGAATATACCTTTTTCTCAAATCCACATAAATCCTGGTCGCGTCTTGATATGGCATGGATGAATGGGGAAGTAGAGCAAGAGGTAGACACAATAGAGATATTGCCTAATATATGGGCTGATCACAATCCCCTGAAGATAATTTGGAAAGGTCAGAAAAAAGTAAGGAGAAGGTGGATATTAAATTCCCACATTCTAAAGGAAAAGGACTTTATAATACGGACTAGGAAAGAAATGGAATTATTCTTTAGGGAAAACACTAAACAACAAACATCACTACAAATCATATGGGATATGGCCAAGGCATATTTGAGAGGTCTAGTAATAGCATATACCGCAAAAAAGAATAAGATAAAAAGGCAAACACAAAACATACTGCTGGAGGAGATCAAAAAACTCGAATTAAAATTACAAAAGGAGCCTCAAAATGACATGATTAAGACGGGAATGGTCCTGGCCAAACATAAATTAAACATGATGAATCAAGAGGAAATGGCAAGGGAATTGAAAGCAGCAAAACAAAAAAATTTTGAACATGCAAACAAGCCGGGGAGATGGCTCGCTTATAAATTAAAAAAAGAGAAGGGAAAGAGATTTATCCAGGAATTACAAGATGAAAAAGGAGAATTGCAATATAAAATAGATAAAAAGAAAGAAATTATTCAGAATTATTTTGAGCTGCTATATAAAAAAGAGGAAGTAGAAGTGGGAAAGATAAAACAATATTTAAAGGTAAACGGCTTATCAGAATTGAAGGAAGAACAGAGAGAAATATTGAATAAGGAAATAACAGCAGGGGAATTAAAAACTGCGGTGCAAAAACAAAAAAACAACAAACCTCCGGGGCCAGATGGACTACCAGGAGAGGTATACAAGACCTTTTATGAGGATTTCGAAAAAACTCTATTGGAAGTGTACAATGATGTATTAGAGAAAGCCAAATTACCGGATTCATGGACAGAAGCCAACATATCCCTCATCTTAAAAGAAGACACGGACCCCAATCAGCTAAAAAACTATAGGCCAATCTCGCTGCTGAATGCAGACTATAAAATTTTTACCACCATAATGGCAGAAAGATTAAAATTAATATTAAATGACATAATACACCCAGACCAAAATGGTTTTTTACCAACGCGACAAATAAGGAATAATACGAGAATGGTGTTAAATGTCCTAGAATATTATGAAGCACACCCTGAAAAGCAGGCGGCATTGATTTTCTTAGACGCCAAGAAAGCATTTGACAATCTTAATTGGCAGTTTATGTTCCAACAGATAGAGGAGATGAAATTCGGTGAGCAGTTTGAGAAAATGATAAAGACAATATATAACATACAGAAGGCTAGAGTAATAATTAATGGGGACATAACAGAGAAATTCGAAATTAGCAAAGGAGTAAGACAGGGATGTCCATTGTTACCTCTACTTTTTATTTTGTCGCTAGAAGTGCTATTAACCTAAATTAGGAACAACAAGGAGATAAAAGGATTGCAAATTAAAACTGAAGAATATAAGACCCAGGCATTTGCAGACGATATGGTATTTTTTATAGAAGACCCCCTAGAGAGGGGAGACATTTTAATGAAGGAAATAGAAAAATATGGAACAGTGGCAGGATTAAAAATCAATAGAGAAAAGACCAAAATGTTAGTAAAAAATCTAATTGAAAAACAAAAAAAGAAATTAGAGGAGATGCTGGGACTTCAAATTGTAAAAAGGATCAAATATTTAGGAATTTGGCTTACTAATAGATGTTCTTCATTAAAAGAAGACAACTATAAAAATTGACACTACAAATCAAAAAAGACTTAGAGATCTGGGGGAAACTACAATTATCACTGTTAGGATGGATCTCAGTGATAAAAATGAACATACTACCTAAACTACTATACTTATTTCGGACAATCCCAATAAAATTAGACAACTTTTTTTCCGCTGAACTAGATAAAATGATAAATAAATTTATTTGGTGGGGCAAAAAAGCACGAATTAATATTAAGACATTACAAGATAGTAAAAGTAGAGGTGGACTTGGGCTTCCAAAATGGGAAACATACTACCAAGCGACGGGGTTACTCTGGATCAGAGACTGGATACGGTTGGATAGCCAAAGGATTTTAACAATCGAAGGACATGATCTGCAAGCCGGCTGGCATGCTTTTCTATGGGGGAATCACAAGAAGATTGTTGTTGTTGTTGTTGTTAGTTGCGAAGTCGTGTCCGACCCATCGCGACCCCATGGACAACGTTCCTCCAGGCCTTCCTGTCCTCTACCATTTTCTGGAGTCCATTTAAGCTCACGCCTACTGCTTCAGTGACTCCATCCAGCCACCTCATTCTTTGTCGTCCCCTTCTTCTATTGCCCTCAATCTTTCCCAGCATTAGGCTCTTCTCCAGGGAGTCCTTCCTTCTCATTAGGTGGCCAAAGTACTTGAGTTTCAACTTCAGTATCTGGCCTTCTAAGGAGCAGTCAGGGTTGATCTCCTCTAGGACTGACCGGTTTGATCGCCTTTGCAGTCCAAGGGACTCGCAGGAGTCTTCTCCAGCACCATAGTTCAAAGGCCTCAATTCTTTTGCGTTCAGCCTTTCTTATGGTCCAACTTTCACAGCCATACATTGCAACTGGGAAAACCATGGCCTTGACTATACGTACTTTTGTTGGCAGGGTGATGTCTCTGCTTTTTAGTATGCTGTCTAAATTTGCCATAGCTTTCCTCCCCAGGAGCAAGCGTCTTTTAATTTCTTGGCTGCAGTCCCCATCTGTGGTGATCTTAGAGCCCAGGAAGATAAAATCTGTCACTACCTCCATTTCTTCCCCATCTATTTGCCAGGAATTGAGAGGGCCGGATGCCATGATTTTGGTTTTCTTAATGTTGAGTTTCAAGCCAACTTTTGCACTCTCCTTCTTCACCCGCATCAAGAGGCTCTTTAGTTCCTCTTCACTTTCTGCCATTAGAGTGGTATCATCTGCATATCTTAGGTTGTTGATATTTCTCCCGGCAATCTTAATTCCAACTTTTGATTCATCTAGCCCTGCCTTTCTCATGATGTGCTCTGCATATAAGTTAAATAGGCAGGGCGACAGAATACAGCCTTGCCGGACTCCTTTCCCAATTTTGAACCAATCAGTGGTTCCGTGTCCAGTTCTCACTGTTGCTTCTTGACCCGCATATAGGTTTCTCAAGAGACAAATAAGATGGTCTGGTACTCCCATCTCTTTAAGAACTTGCCACAATTTGTTGTGATCCACACAATCAAAGGCTTTAGCATAGTCAATGAAGCAGAAGTAGATGTTTTTCTGAAACTCCCTAGCTTTCTCCATAATCCAGCGTATGTTGGCAATTTGATCTCTAGTTCCTCTGCCTCTTCGAAATCCTGCCTGTACTTCTGGAAGTTCTTGATCCACATACTGCTGGAGTCTAGCTTGTAGGATTTTAAGCATAACTTTACTTGTATGTGAAATGTGTAATGGTGCGATAGTTTGAACATATCTTTGGCATTGCCTTTTTTCTTTGGAATTGGAATTTAAACGAACCTTTTCCAATCCTGTGGCCACTGTTGAGTTTTCCAAATTTGCTGGCAAATTGAGTGTAGCACTTTACTGCATCGTCTTTTAGATTTTTTTTTGAATACTCAGCTGGATACTATCCCTCCACTACTTTGTTGTTGCTCAGCTTTCCCTAGGCCCATTTTCACTTCACTTCTAGGATGTCTGGCCCCTCAGAGGTCCGTGACCCACCCCATCGTGTTATCAGGGATGCCTAAAGCTCGTTCTTGTATAGTTTTCTTCTGTGTAATTTTGCCACCTCTTCTTAATCTCTTCTGCCTCTGTTAGGTCCCTGCCATTTTGGTCCTTTATCATGCCCATCTTTGCATGAAACGTTCCCTTCATATCTCCAATTTTCTTGAAGAGATCTCTGGTTCTCCCTATTCTATTTTTCTCTTCTATTTCTTTGCACTGTTCATTTAAGAAGGCATTCTTATCTCTTCTAGCTATTCTCTGGAATTCTGCATTCAAATTCTGCATTCAATTAGGTGTATCTTTCTCTTTCTCCCTTGCCTTTCGCTTCCCTTCTTTCCTCAGCTATTTGCAAAGCTTCCTCAGACAGCCATTTTGCTTTCTTGCATTTCTTTTTCTTTGGGATGGTTTTAGTTGCTACCTCTTGTACAATGTTGCGAACCTCCATCCATAGTTCTTCAGGCACTCTGTCTATCAGATCTAATTCCTTAAATCTATTTGTCACCTCTACTGTATATTCATCAGGGATATGATTTAGTTCATACTTGAGTGGCCTAGTGTTTTCCCCTACTTTCTTCAATTTAAGCCTAAATTTTGCAACGAGAAGCTCATGATCTGAGCCACAGTCAGCTCCTGGTCTTGTTTTTACTGAATGTATAGAGCTTCTCCATCTTTGGCTGCAGAGCACATAATCAATCTGATTTCTGTGTTGACCGTTTGGTGATGTCCATGTGTAGAGACGTCTCTTGGTGTGTAAAAGATGTTTGCTAGACCCATCGTATTCTCTTGACACATTCTATCAGACCTGTGCCTTAAGCTTCATTGTGTACTCAAGGCCAAACTTGCCTGTTATTCCGTTTATCTTTTGGCTTCCTACTTTAGCATTCCAATCCCCCATGATGATAAGGACATAATTTTTTGGTGTTGATTCTATAAGGTGCTGTAGGGCTTCATAGAACCGGTCAATTTCATCCTCTTCAGCACCAGTGGTTGGGGCATAGACTTGGATTACTGTGATACTGAATGGCTTGCCTTGGATTCGCACTGAGATCATTCTGTCATTTTGGGGATTGTATCCCAGTATTGCTTTTCCTACTCTTTTATTGACTATGAAGGCTACTCCATTTCTTCTGAGGGATTCTGGCCCGCAGTAGTATACCTGATGGTCCTCTGAATTAAATTCACCCATTCCTGTCCATTTTAGTTCGCTGATTCCTAAGATGTCGATGTTCAGTCTTGTCATCTCTTGCTTGACCACGTCTAGCTTGCCTTGATTCATGGATCTTACGTTCCAGGTTCCTATGGAGAAAAAATCTTTACAGCATCGGACTTTCCTTTCACCACCAGATGCATCCACAGCTGAGCGTCCTTTCGGCTTTGGCCCAGTCGCTTCACTCTTTCTGGCGCTACTAGTACTAGCCCTCTGCTCTTCCCCAGTAGCATATTGGACATCTTCTGACCTGAGGGGCTCATCTTCCAGCGTCATATCTTTTTGCCTTTTAGTACTGTCCATGGGGTTTTCATAGCAAAGATACTGGAGTGGGTTGCCATTTCCTTCTCCAGTGGATGACATTTTGTCAGAACTCTCTGCTATGACCTGTCCGTCTTGGGTGGCCCTGCACGGCATAGCTCATAACTTCATTGAGTTACGCAAGCCCCTTCGCCACGACAAGGCAGTAATCCATGAAGGAGCACAAGAAGATACATACATATTTTTGCCGACATCAGATAAGGGATGCATTGATTTGGATATGGGACAAGGTTAAAATGAAACACTACGTAAAAATACCAAATTGGGTCTCCCCAATGGAGGCAGTAATCCACCCGAATACATTAGATAAAAAAAAGATGGAAAGATATGAAGAACTATTAGATAACCAAGGGAAACTCAAATCGAGGGAAGAATTAATAGAACAGGGAATAACTCTAGATTGGTGGCCATATCATCAGATACAATCAAAATATAGTAAGGATATGGCAGAATACGGGATTAACCGAGTCCCACAGCAATTGGACAAAATATTGTTAGGTAGAGGAGAAAAATTTATAACAAGACTCTATAAATACCTACTGAAAGTTGAATTGGAAGAAGAGATAGTAAAAGGCTCCATGATAGCATGGGCTCGAAATGTGGGTCGATCCATTCAACTAGAAGAATGGGAAAGAATATGGAACACAAACTGTAAATTAACACTGTCAACTGCCTATAAAGAGAATCAATACAAAATGCTTCATAGATGGCATTTAGCACCGGCGAGATTGGCAAAAATGTACAAAAACATGAACCCGAATTGCTGGAAATGTAAAGACAAAGAGGGAACTTTTTTTCATGTATGGTGGCAATGTCCACAGGCAAAGGTTTATTGGAAACAGATACAAGAGTGGATACAGGAGATAATTAAAGAACGAGTAGATTTGAAACCAGAGCTATTTTTATTAGGCATATTGAATCCAAAGGTGAAAAGACGAACTCGATACATCATTGTACATATAATAACAGCGGCACGCATTGTATATGCCCAATATTGGAAACGGGAGAACCTACCACCAAATGATAAGATCATTCAAAAAATATTAGAATGCGCTGAAATGTATATGCTTACGTTAGAAATCAAAGATAAGGAGACAACAGATTACTGTTGTGGTCCGAAGGAGGATACAATCCTTGAAAATGGAGACATTATTCTCTGTTTTAGTTTCTTTATTTTGCATTCCTTGCCAGGAGTTTTGATACAACCCTTCGGTACATTACAAAGCGGGTGCCAGAATCTGGATTTCTCTGGCTGGCGTCTGTCTTATCTTGCTAACTCCTCCCTTACTTTATTGTCATGATTTACGTCTTCCAATTAGGCTGGAGGCCAAAGATTCACTTCCCTTCCCAATCTCCCGCTTTCTTCACAATTCTCCTCCCTCTGTCTTGTCATCTGATTTAACTCCAAAAATACCAAACAGTTCTGCATATCTTGTCAATGCAATAATATCCCATATTAACAGTGTTGACATCCGGCCCCCCTTACAAAAAGGACAGATCCTGTAATGTAAACAAAAGCATATATTAATGACTAGTCTTCGGTTTGTTGGGGTATTTCGTATGAAACCTTTTGATGAGCCTGTGAGCTTTCTCGAACCTCACAGGGTTGGAAAGTTGTTTTGCCCGTATGCCCATTTTCATGGCAAAGGGTAGGCTAATAATGCATCGGGTGCATCCAGAATCAATTAATACATTTAAGTCTATTTGTGCCCCCGACTTAGGGATTGTAAGCTTGGCGGCTAGTGAAAAAGATGGGATTCGTCGACTCACCATCGGGTCGTTCTCCCCTTCGTCGTCGCCGTCAAAGGAGGGTAGAGTGGGGGCGGGTCCATCTGGAGTCCCGGCGTTCTCTTGTGTGGGAGGTGTAATCTGGGTAACAGGTGCTTGCGTGGCCCGGTTGGATTTTTCTCTCATTAGCCGCCGGGCAGGTCTCCTTTTCATTGCTGGTTCCGGACTGCTCTGCAGTTGGGGGTAGGGGACTGGACAGCTTGTTGCTTGATGTCCCTTATTTCCGCATCGGAAACACTTTATTGACGCGCTTGCGGGTGGCCCGGTTCTTTCAGTCATCGTGGTAGCCGGAGGGTCTCGTGGGGGTGATTGTTTTTCGGATTGCTCTGGTTGCTGCTCAGATTCAGGTGGGGAAGGCTTTTTATAGCGGGCGAGCTGAACATCTAGCTTCACCGTCGTCTGGTACCACTCGTGCAGTCGGTCAGGTACTGCTCGAATAATGCAGGCCTGGGAGAGGTGATCATCTAATCCCTCAATGAAGTGATGGATTAGGGACTGCTCTGGCCACCTCTCTATCCGACCTGCTATCTTGCGAAACTCTCGCACGTACTCCAGGGCAGGCCTGCCGGCTTGTTTTATTTTGTGGATTTGTTCTCTTGCTTTTAAGCCAAGGGAGGGGTCCTCAAATCTTTCTTTCAGACCCAGGAGGAAGAGTTGGGGGTCTTCCAATTCTGGGGCTTGCTCATTATATAAATTGTTCAGCCACTCGGATGTGTCTCCCTCTAGGCCAGACGCAATCACATCGACCATAGCCCCTGGGCCGGGGTAGAGATAAGCCCAGCTATTCAAGTGCGAGCGTACTTGGTTAAGGAAAAAAATCAGTTTCTCTGGATCCCCATCGAAGGTTGCTCTGAATGGAGTAATTATATGTTGTTGGGGCCCCCACTGTGGCTGTTGCTGCCGCTGGCCCCATCCTGGTTGCTGGTTTATGCCCAGGGGTTGCACGTTCAGGGGCTGGGGCCAATCTCCTTGTTGTGGCCATCCTCCCTCTAGCTGCTGACCTCCTGGGCCCTGCACCATCCTTATCTGTTGCAAGGTCCCTATCGGCTGTGGTGAGCTCAAACGTCATCTGCTCCCTGCCTGCTTCGAATGCCATACTCCCCATTGTTGCAGAGGCCTCAGACATGGATTCCCTCTCTCTTCAGGGCTGGGGTCCCTGATAGAGGAAGACAGGGTCTGATAGGCTGTCTGATATGAACTGGAGGGGCTGTAGGCTTCTTTTTTCAGGGGTGGGTCTCTGCCCCTCTCCCCTGGGGTTTGAGATATTTCCAGTAACTCACCCGGGTCTTGAATGGCAGTTTGCCCATTGTCTGTCCACCGGTTCTCATTTGTTTGCCAAAATTCATTTTCCCACAGCATGTTGTCTGTTACTTCCCCCTCTGGGATATCAGGTGCTGCCGGGCTGTATTTAACAAACTCCCGTTTCATGATAGATTGGCTTGCTCCTGAATTCTGTCATTCTCACTCCAGGCTAGGAGAAAGAGGTGGGGTAATGCACCTCCCTCTGTTGTTTGAAAAGTTTTTAGATTCTGGCATGATATTGTGGTCCGAAGGAGGATACAATCCTTGAAAACGGAGACATTATTCCCTGTTTTAGTTTCTTTATTTTGCATTCCTTGCCAGGAGTTTTGATACAACCCTTCGGTACATTACAAAGCGGGTGCCAGAATCTGGATTTCTCTGGCTGGCATCTGTCTTATCTTGCTAACTCCTCCCTTACTTTATTGTCATGATTTACGTCTTCCAATTAGGCTGGAGGCCAAAGATTCACTTCCCTTCCCAATCTCCCGCTTTCTTCACAATTCTCCTCCCTCTGTCTTGTCATCTGATTTAACTCCAAAAATACCAAACAGTTCTGCATATCTTGTCAATGCAATAATATCCCATATTAACAGCGTTGACATTTACTATGAGATATGGAACCAATGTTATGTTTGGTTAGATCAGAGAATAAAAGGGTAAGAAACTATGTAACAATTGTAAATAAATGTAAAAATAGAAGACACAGTACTGTTAAGGAAAAAAATAATAATAAGAAGAAATAAATGTATTTTGTTTTGTTTTTATGTAATGTGAAAAAAGGAAAATAAAGTTTGAAAAAAAAAAGATGCCCTAATAAGAGACGAGTGGTTCCAGCAGCACAAAGATGACGTATCTGTGAGGGAGGGGCTGGTGTGGAAGGGCGCCAAAATGTATGTCCCAGCCAGCCAGTGGACCTGGATTTTACAGAGGAGTCATGACACAAGGGCAGCAGGACATTTTGGGTTTGTAAAGACCCTGCACCTAGTGAAAAGACAATTCTGGTGGCCAAAGATGAAAAAGGACATAGTACCTTATGTGGCAAGCTGCCCTGTGTGTGCGTCAATGAAACAAATGCCTGGGAAGCCCCCCGGGTTACTGCAGCCGGTAGCCAACCCAACGAACCCCTGGGAGGAAATCTCCATGGACTTTATTGTGGACTTGTCAGAGAGCGCAGGGAACAGTGTAATTTGCACCATTATGGACTTATTCTCCAAGCAGGCACATTTTGTGGAGTGCCCAAAGATTCCCTCCACCCGAACCCTGGCAAAGCTGTTCTTACAACATATCTACCGACTGCACTGAGTCCCAAAGCGCATCATCTCAGACCATGGGGTGTAGTTCACCGCAAAACTTTGGCGGGAATTCCTTAAGCTGATTGGCTCCTCATAGGGCCTTAGCTCCACCTACCATCCCAGTACCAATGGAGCCTGTGAACAGTCCAATTCAGTGTTAGAGCAGTACCTGAGGTGTTATGTCAATTATCAACAGACCAATTGGGCCAAATTGGGCGTATAATAACTCCATGCATAGTAGCATGGGATTTACCCCTTTGAGGATTGCTAGTGGGGTGGAGTTTGTGCCGATGCCAGAGATCCCTCAGGGATGCCCGTCCTCGGTGTCATTGGTTGAGTGGATGGAAACCTTAAAGGAAACATGGGGACTAGTGCACAGAGCATTACAGAAAGCTAGGGAAACACAAAAGAAGCAAGCAGACAAAAAAAGGGCACCACAGGGGGAATTCAAGGTACAAGATAAAGTGTACCTGTCCATAAAATTTCTCAACCTGAGGCAGCCTTGTAAAAAGCTTGGTCCAAAGTATATAGGGCCTTTCTCAATTATCCAGATTGCAAATCCTGTTACTATAGAATTGCAGCTACCAAAAAGCCTTAAGCGAGTCCACCCTTTGTTTCACTGCAGCCTGCTGAAACCTTTCCACAGCTCGGGATTAAGACCCGCTGCAGAAGCACCTCCTCCTATTCTGGTCAAAGGAGAGGAACACTATGAAATTAAAGAGATTCTTAACTCCCAGTACCATAGAGGGAAACTGCAGTATTTAGTGTTATGGAGAGGCTACCCTCTAGCCGATGCAGAATGGGTGGCAGTGACAGATGTGAAGGCAGCTAGGTTAGTGTGCAGACTTCATGCTGAGCATCCAGGCCGGCCCAAGTGAGGGTGGTCTTGGAAGTGGACAGTAATGTCTAATGTTATGTGCACTGTTGTTTTTTATTTTCCAGGGCTATCGTTCTTCTGAAGGGTCGGCATGTCAAACCTGACTTGCTCCATAGTTGCCTGTACCTGCTTTCACTCACAGCTTTGCCAAATAGTGACGGGAGGAGGCTAGTGAATTCCTAAGGGTGGAGGGAGGCTATGGAATGCAAGTGAACTGTCTGTTGCTGGGGAGTCATTATCTAACAAGGCCAAGTGATGAAGAATGTTTTGACCGAAGCAGACAGCTTTTCCCAAAGCAAAAGAACTGAACTCAATTGGTGAACTATGAACTGTGGGTGGCCTGGAGGGGAAAAGGGAGTTGCCTATGTGGGTATTTGCAGGAAAAATCCCAGAGCTGACTTTGCTTCTGCTGTGCCTAGATGGATTTTTCAATAAAGCTACACTCTTGGTTAATTTAAAGAGCTGGGAGTTTCTTTTGTTGAATGTGCCAAATGGGATGGTTGACACCCAGATTGTGTGGTTATTCTGTATTTTAGCATGTTGTGCAAACCCAGAAAATTGAATTAAATAAACAATTGCTCAACTGGTTGGAGGTAAGCATGCCATGTGAAGATAGTCCTGATGACTTTTCACTCAATTGTTTTTAATATCTGAGGCAGCATTACTTTCAATTCCAGATGCTGGAAATTAGAAACAGGAATAGGTAGATGCATTCTTTGGTTATGGATTAATCTTTAGTTTGATCCAGTAGGACTTCTCTTATATTCTTCAGTGTTTTACCTTCATATTTACTTAAAACTGATATATGTCATTGTTTTATTACACAAAAATGCACCATACATTGTGACTATCTCAAGCATATTTCCCACAGCTAGCATTTAATGTAGTGAAATTATATTTTCAAGTGCTTTAATATTTTGTTCTGAAGTGATACATTGCGTCCCTCATCTGGCCCCCTCTAAGTAGCATGGATTGTGTATGAAGTACTTGTTTCTTATGACAGTGACCTCATGTAAATTCTTACTTGCATTTATTTCTGCTTCCTCAATACAGGTAAACCTCAAGATATGACTATAATGGAGCCTGCCCATTATGGTCACATGTCGTGGCAGTCGTTAGGTGAAACGTCTCACCTAACGACCCCCTTATCCCTACTCTACCCAATGAAATGTTAAACAAATGTGTAGGTCATTAAATGGAATGTGGGGGGCCTCCTAGGTGGGGGAGGCCATTGGAGGCCTAGCACAAGCCCAGGCCCGCCTGCCCTGGCCCTCCCAAGACATCTCCCACCCCTGAGACATCCCATGCTCCACTTCCTGTGGCTTGGGACCCAATAGGCCAGTGATGGTGAACCTTTTAGAGACCGACTGCCCAAACTGCAACCCAAAACCCACTTATGTATCGCCGGGTGCCGGGTGGGCATGGCCCATTGGGCGGGTGTGGCCAATTGGGTGGGCATGGCCAATTGGGTGGGCATGGCCACAGTGGTCACGGCAGACTGGGTGGGCGTGGCCATGGTGGGCGTGGCCACCTTGATTTTGCTCGTGGGGAGGGACACCTGTGGGAGCCAGGCAGGGTTGCGGGAGATCCTGGGGGTCTCTGGCGGGTGGGACGGTGGGCAGGAGGCTCGTCCTGCGGGGTGAGGCGAGGCGAGGCAGGGGGCAGGGCAGGGGTGCCATTGCCGCAGGGCAAGGCAAGGCGAGGCAGGGGCCAGGGCGGCTGCTGCCTGACACCATCGGCCGCTGCACACAGTGAGCGCATGGGGGCCAACTGTGTCCATCAGCAGCCACAGCCTGCCGGCCCCTCGGTTTCAGCACAACATGGCTGTTTGCCACCGGCCATGGCCATTTGCTGCCTCACGCGTCACACCCAATGCCGCTTCTATGAGGCCGCGGAACAAGCCGGGAGGAGGTAAGGAACCGGTATACTCATGGCCGCGGCATTGGGCAGGAGGTGGCAAACAGCCGGTTTCGGCGTGATGTGACTGGGAGGCTGAGGATAGCCAGCCGGGGCTGGGCTGGGCTGGGGCCGGGCGCGCTGCAGCCTCCCCAGTCACCTGCTCGCCCGTCCACCGGCCGGGGCTGCCTTTATCACACGTAAACATGGTAGATGAACGCCCAGCCGTGGGGCCTTTCCAGCACGTTGTAGAGGAAATTCTGGAGATTGCGGTAGAAGGCGTTCCTCTTGGGCAGCTTCCCGCTGATGGCCGAGCGGGGCTTGCTGAGGATCGAGCCGCGTTTGCCGCCCCCGCCGCGCTCGGAGCCGGCAATCAGCAGGGCCCTGTCACAGGAGGACTCGGGGGCGCCGGGGTCCAGCCACACAAAGCCCACCTTCTTCTAACCCGAGCTGCCCAGATACACCTGTTGCACGACTTCTGCACCATCCTGTAGCTGTGGTGGCGGCGTCGGCAGCATCGGCATGGAGGCCGATCACAGGCTCAGAGCGGGCGCGAGCGGGGCAGCTGCGCAGGGCAGAGGCGCTGCCCAGGGCCAGAGCGGGGCAGCGGCATGGCAGTGGCAGAGCCGGGCGGGATTGTGGTGGCGGCGGCAGCAGCGGCATGGAGGCAGATCGCAGGCTCAGAGCGGGCGCGAGCGAGGCAGCCGCGCAGGGTAGAGGTGCTGCCTGGAGCTGGAGCGGGGCAGCGGCAGAGCCGGGCGGGACTGTGGCGGCGGCGGCGGCGGGGAGGAGGAGGAGGAGGAGGAGGAGCACCCCTGGGGCTGCAGGTGACCTGCCCCACTCCTGGACACTGCCCGACTTTCGCGGGAATAAAAAAAAAAGCATCTCCTTCCTTTCTTTCCTTACCTGACTTCCAGCCCTGTGCCGTTTCTCCTTCGCAATCTGCCGCCGCCGCCGCATGCAAGGAAACAAAGGAAGTTTTTTTTGGGGAAAAAAAGGTCAATCAATCAATTCCAACTTTGCAATCTTTCACGAGAAGTTGGAATTGATCGACTGACCTTTTTTCCCCCCCAAAAAACTTCCTTTTTTTCCTTGCACGCTTCAGCACCCTCCCTCGAGCCTCCGGCGCTCCACCTGCTGCTTTGGTCGGCCTGCCAGCCCCCACCTCAATGCCTTGCCCAACGCCACCTAGCACGGACGCCCTGGGGCTGCAGGGGCTGGCCTGGCATGGGAAGGGCATGCACCCCACCCTCCCGCCACCATGCAGGGTAAGGTTGCCGCGCCCGCCCCCGCCCAGATGCCCTCGCCTCCCCCAAGCGCTTTTTTTTACTAACCTGCCTTTCAGCTGCATTCCGTTTCTCCGTTGGCTTCTCAGCCTTCGCCGCGTGTTTGTGGGACTATCGGTAAAAAAAAAAAAAAGTTCCATCAGACTTTCTAACTTCTTGTGAGATCTCGTGAGGGCATCTGGGCGGGGGCGGGGGCGGCAACCTTACCCTGCGCGGCTTCGGCAGGTGTCTGGCAGGGGGAGGGAAGCAACTGGTCTGCCACCATGCTAGCGCCGCCGCGTTGCTTCACCCCATGCACAGGCCCCACCCCACCCCCCGCACAGAGCGCCCTGCTCCCGCCGCTCCCCCCACCCCCACGTGGCACCTTCTTTCCAGCTCCAACACGTCACTTCCTCCGCCGCTGTGTGGGACTAAAAATAAAGTTCAATCAATCAATTCCAACTTTGCGAGATCTTTTTTTTTCCCGTGAGAAGTTGAAATTGATTGATTGAACCTTTTTTTTTTTGCACATGGTGACGGAGGCCTAAAGCGAAAACGTTTTATAAAACCCAGCTGAAGGCCTAGGACTGGGGCGACGGCACACGTGCCCACAGAGAGGGCTCTGCGTGCCGCCTGTGGCACGCATGCCATAGGTTCACCACCACGGTCTTAGAGGGAAGCGACACACCTTTTGAGGCATGGACTGATTACAAAAACTTTGAGGCGCTAAAGACCCCGTGAAAACTATCCCCTAAGCACATCCGATGGGCACAATACTTAAACTGTTTTAACTTTGCCTTAAAATACATTCCGGGGGGGGGGGGAGAATTTCCTGGCCAACTCATTGTCCAGAATGCCTCAATAGCCGCTGTGAGGAAGTAACGCAATTATTCCCCTACCGCAAAAAGCTTCTCAAGTAACCACCAGAGGTCAGACTCAGAGGCAATCCATTGAGCCCAACAGCCACTTAACCCAGAAATTCAAGGACGAACTAAAGACTGACCCGTGGTTCAATGACAACAAACAGCTGTTAACTTGATGAGATGAGCTGGCATGAAAGGGATCTAAGCTATACATTCCCAGTACCCTTAGGATTCAAGCCCTCCAGCGGAGCCATGATGCAAAGCAAGCTGGCCACTTTGGGTTTCTGAAAACTACATTTGGTGAGGTGGCAGTTTTGGTGGCCAGGAATTAAAAAGGATATTGAGAGTTATGTGAAGAGCTGTGCAACTTGTGCTGCCATGAAAAAATGACATGGAAAACCACCTGGACTATTACAACAAGTAGCAATGGATTTTATTGTAGAACTCCCAGAGAGCAGTGGAAATACAGTAATTTAGACTGTTATAGACCTCTTTTCAAAGCAGGCTCACTTCATTGCCTGTTCCGGACTCCCTTCCACCCAAAAACTCACCGAGCTATTTTTGAATAGCTATTTTGAATAGCTATTTTTGAATAGCTATTTTGGAGCCCCAAAAAAGGATTATATCGGATAGGGGGCGTTTAATTTACAGCAAAGTTCTGGTGGGAGTTCGTAAAACTAATTGGATCAACCCAGGGGCTCTCCTCAGCTTTTCATCCGAGCACTAATGGATCGGCTGAACGTACGAACACAATGGTGGAACAATACTTAAGATCAGTGGTGGGATTCATCTGGTTCGCACTGGTTCGGTAGAACCGTTACCTACTTTCTCTTGAGTTCGGTGAACCGGTTGTTAAAATGGCACTTGAAAAAAGCGGAGTTTGTGTGCGCACCTGCCTCACACTCGCCCCGCGTCCGCCATGCTCTCCACAGTGCACTGCAGCTGATCCAAGGTGTGGAGAGCATGGCTGACGGGTGAGCGCATAAAAGGCGCGCACACACACTCCGCTGTTTTCAGCAATGCTTCGGTGCCTGGCCAGCCACCTTGGGTCAGCTGCAGCGTGCCGTGGAGAGCATGGCAGACATAGGGCGAGCACGAGGCAGGTGCGCACAGAGACTCCACTTTTTTCAGTGCCCTCCCGAGAGGCGGCATGGCGATTGGTTGGCGGACACACCACGAATGGGGATTCACCATCCCCCAAACCCTGCTGCTGCCAAAGTGGATCCCAGGCTGCAATGGGGAGACTGGAAGTGGAGCAGCCGATGTGAGGGAAGGAGGAGTGGGGAGAAGAGGAAAAGGGGCCGAGTGAGGAGTGGAGCCGTCCCGGCCGGTCAGGCACCAAAGCGCTACCGAAAATGGCAGAGTCTGTGTGTGCGCCTGCAATATGATCGCCCCACGTCAGCCCTGCTCTCCACGCCTCGGATCAGCTGCAGCGCGCTGTGAGCGCACTGTGGAGAGCATGGCGGATGTGGGGAGAGCGCACACACGGACTCCGCTTTTTTCGGTGCCCTCCTGAGAGGCGGCATGGCGATTGGTCACTGGACACGCCACGAATGGGAATTCACCATCCCCCAAACCCTGCCACTGCAAATCCCCCATGTTAGCCATGGAGAGCATGGCTAACGCAGGGCGAGCATGTGACTGGCAGGCACATGGACTCCGCTGTTTTCGGCGCCTCTTCTCACTTGGCCGCTTTTCCTCTTTCTTCTCCCCACTCCTCCTTCCCTCGCACCGGCTGCTCCACTTCCGGTCTCTCCATTGGAGCCCAGGATCCACTTTGGCAAACTTCTTTTGTTTGTGGGACAAGGTTAGCATAAAAATGCTTTGGGAAGGGAGGGCATCTGGGCAGTGGTGGGTGGGGCAAGCTCTCTAGCTCTGACACGCTCGTCCGCCGCCGTGGGCAGTCCCACAAACAAAAGAAGTTTGTGGGACAAAAAAAAAGTTCAATCAATTCCAACTTCGCGAGATCTTTTTTTTTTTGTGAGAAGTTGGAATTGATTGGTTGAACTTTTTTTTTTTAGTCCCACAAACTTCTTTTGTTTGTGGGACTGCACATGGCGGCAGAGGAAGTGACGGAGGACCACGTTGGTTCTGGAAAGAAGGTTAGAAAAGAAATGGTTTAGGAAGCGAGGGCATCTGGGTGGTGGTGGGTGGGGCAAGCTCTCCACACACACACCCAGCGGCAGAGAAATGCGACGGAGCTGGAAAGAAGGTGCTTTCGAGCTCCAGTGCTCCACCTACTGCTTCAGTGGCTGTGTGGGCAGAGCTGCGAAGAGGACTCGGAAGGGGAGTGAAAGGGAAGAGGGTGGGTGGGCAGGTGAGGGGGGGGTCTGTCCCACGCAGCCCCACTTGTTTTGTGGCCGCTTTTGGCCGAGCTGCATCGCGCCCGCCAATGCCACTGCCATGAGGCTTGGCAGATCCCCCCGAGCAACCATGATCCCCCCTCCCCAGCCAGCCAGCCAGCCAGCCATCTCCCGACCTACTCCTTGCCTGGCTGGCCGGCTGGCACAAACCCTCACCGCTCTTCTCCTCCTCGTCCTCCCCATTCAAGCGGCTGCCAGCAGCTTGGGTGCATCAGACGGAGCCGAGCTGAAGAAAGCGGAGGCGCAGCAGCACGATTGCTCTCAAACAATAAGACCCGGCTGTGCTGCTCGCTCGTGTGCACCCGCCTTATTGAGAGCAATCCTGCTGCTGCGCCTTCGCTTTCTTCAACTCGGACGGAGGCACTCCGTCCAGGAGGGGTTGGGGGGAAGCAGCAGAGGCGGCGGAGCTCTCCGTCCTGGGGGGGGGAAGCAGCAGCGGTGGCAGAGCACTTTGTCAGAAGGGGGTTGGGGGGAAGCTGCGGCGGCGCGCTCCATTGAGGGGGTTGGGGGAAGCAGCAGCGGCAGCGTGCTCCGTTGGGGGGAAGCCGTGTTGGGGGTGCGCTTGGTTGGGGAAGCAGCGGCAGTGGAGCGCTCCATGCGGGGGGGGGAATTCTGCAGAGAACCGGTTGTTAAATTATTAGAATCCCAGCACTGCTTAAGATGCTATTTCAACTATCAGCAAACTAACTGGGCAGACCTCCCGCCTATCGCTGAAGTGGCATACAATAATACTGTTCATAGCAGCACCGGATTTACCCCATTTAAAGTAGCAACCGGCAGGGAGTTTGTTCCTATGCCTGAATATCCTCAGGAGCCCCCCTCCTCGCAAACTTTGAATCAGTGGGTGACGTCCCTGCAGAGCGCTTGGGCGAACGTTAGACGGGCTTTAACCCAAGCTGCAAAAAACTACAAAGAGCAAGCTGACAAGAGGCGGTCCCCTCAGAAACTGTTTTATGTGGGAGAGAGAGTTTATCTCTCTACTAAGTACTTAAGGCTAAAATTACCCAGTAAGAAATTAGGACCTAAATTTCTCAGTCCTTTCCCTATAGTCAAGATTATCAATCCTGTCACTGTTGAACTAAAACTCCCACGACTTTTAGGGAAGGTCCACCCCGCTTTCCATTGCAGTTTGCTAAAGCCAGTCACAGAGTCCACATTAAGACCAATTCCCAAAAAAGCACCTGGTCCTGTTCTAGTAGAGGGTGAAACTCATTATGAAATAAAGCACATTCTCGATTCTAGACTATATAAAGGGAAATTACAATATCTATTGCAGTGGAAAGGTTATCCCTTATCAGAAGCTACGTGGGTGAAGAAGGGGGATGTGACCATCATAATAAAAGTTAATGTCAGGTTTCTATTCCAAATTTGCAATGAACTCCTCTGCATTTTCAGCTACTTGTGAAGTTGCCTCGGTAGTTTGGTAACGTTCTGCACATGCATCTCTAGAGTAATTTGAGAGGGTTTTTTTAATCATCCTTGGAGCACAGCTGGTCAACAAATTGGTGGATTTTATTTAGAACCTTTCAAATATATCTCTAATAATTTGCTCCTCCATGTTGACTCCCTCTTTAATCATGATCAGAAAAGTTTAGCCACCCACAGCAAAGAAGACAAGTTATGCAAGCGGGCCATGACTCAAAGATAGCTGGACATTTTGAGTTTGTCAAAACCCTGCACCTACTAAAGAGAATTTTGGTGGCCCTCATTAAAGAAGGACATTGAGAACTATGTGGCCAGTTGCCCCATGTGTGCAGCAGCAAAGCGATGGCAAGGAAAACCGCCAGGGCTGCTCCAGCTGGTAGTGAGCCCTTCAGCACCCTGGAGAGAGATATCTATGGATTTTATTGTAGAGCTTCCTGAAAGCGCGGGAAATATGGCAAAGCAAAGCAAAGCATCCCCCCTCCCAACAGAATGGCAGGCCCCCAAAAATGGCTATAGAAGCATTTATAGAATAGAAAGAAAAGTGATATATTTCTTTGGGAATCTGACATACAGCCCCCCCTAGAAAAATGACAGATCCACCTGTAAAACAAAGAAAGGAGAGGGGAAAAGAAATAGGGAAAGGCATGTTAATCAGGCTTATCAGGATACCTAGAGTGAAATCGTTTCAGTAACCTAGGAGCCCTAACATGTTTCTTATATACCCATACCCATGGTGTCTGCGGGAGTCCGGGATCTCTCGCACTTCAAAGTGTCGTTCACCTTCGACTAATATGGGTGTAGGCACCGGAGGTGCAGGTGGCCTAAGGCTAGATGTAATCTCCGGTTTGAGCAAGGTACAATGGAATTGGTTTGCTTTGCCATACTACCCTTCCCTCAGGGGAAGGAATGCAGCCGAATACCATCACCCTTATCTGGAAGACGGTTTGCGCTTGGAGCCAGAGGGAAACAAAACCGAGAGAGACCTTGAAGATCACGCCAAAGGAGCCAGTTACCAAAACAATATACCACCTGTGGATTGGCCAAGATTCAAACGGACAGTGGGACCCTGGGGGGAGGAGTAACGAATATTGCTTTTGATATACTGCTTGCACGGGTTTTTCCCCCAGACCTTACTTTGATTCCTAGCTGTCACTAACGCCTAATAAAAGTTCCTTTTGAGACAATGTCTGTTTCAAGAGTTCTGCTTTCTTGGCAGACCTAGTTGAGGCAGGTCCTTACACTCCCTTTTTATCACAAATTTCTCAACCTTGTTAATGTCATTAAAGAAAAAGTCCCAAATTTGTCTTTTTAAAAGTTGCCGATTTTTTTGACACTCTTCTTTCAGTTGTGTTGAGAGATTTATATTTAAACCATCATAATAAAAGTTAATGTCAGGTTTGTATTCCAAATTTGCAATGAACTCCTCTGCATTTTCAGCTACATCCAGGTGAGTCATAAAAACTGAAGGAATGCCAGTCGCTTCAGTCAGTAGCTGAAGAGCTACAGTCCAGGAAAAATCCCTTCAGGGATCCCTCCCTGAGCATGTATTCAGTCGGCCATATTCACAGAAGAGACAAATCCCTTGTGTGTCTAACCACACTTGGCCAAATGAAGTATTCTTCTAAAAAAAATAATGTTTCCTGTACCTGTTTGCTGCTAGCTAGTTTTGGGCCAGATTTTTGCAGTCCAGATATGGTAGCCTTGATGAAAGAAAATGGGTGCAAAGCAGGCATCATTGGTCAGCCATGCAAAAGGGAAGGAAAATGGATTCAGATAAATTGTTGATGAAATTATATAGGTGTCTCTGAAGAAAACAATTTAAAGTCTTACAACGCCCAGCAGATTTTTATTCCTTAAAACAAGTCCTTGGAACTGCTATTGCAACCAGCTACAGGTAGTCCTTGAGGTACAGCAGACCATTTAACGAATGTTCGAACTTATAACAGCCCCCCCCCCAAGCTACATATGACTCCATTTCAAAGTTACGACAGCTGCAGTGGCCCTGTGGTCATTCGTCCTTACAACCCACCCCAGGGTTGCTGCAGCGCCCCCCACCTCTCTCCCCCATCCCACCCTGCCAAAACCCTGCAGAGCTTGGGCATGCACTCCGCATGCCCATCACACACCACACTTACTGTCAACTCTACAACGAACCTGGCTGCTGCAGAAAGATTAATACAGAAATTTTATGATAAACACCGCCAAAAGCCTAGGGAGGAGTCATAACCTGGGTTTGTGTTTCTTTCACAGGAACTGCTTTCTCCTTAGGGGGGTCCGACTGTCAACTCTACAATGAACCTGGCTGCAGCCATCTTTGTCGTTCTAGGTTGCCACAATAGAGAGAGGGGGGAGGGGGGATGAGGTATTTTTGCTAGTCTAAACATGAATAGATCCCGTGGGAACCAAGGTCATTCCCACACCGTAGTGGAGAAGGAGGGACGTCCTGCCAGAAAGCCCGCCAAGTAGTTCTATTAGAGAATGTGATTTATAGCTAAATAGAAGGGTGGGAACTATTACATTGAGTTACTCTGAACCTTTGGGGGGGGGGGGGGTTAGATTTGCTTTCACCTTTGACCGTGCCAACATCATGTATCCAATAAACATGTTCTTTGAGGAAATCTCGTGCCTCGGAGTTCTGATTTATTCGGTTCCATCAGTCGGAACCTTGACATTTACCTTTTGAAGTTATGTGGACCTCATGTTGTGGAAGAAGGACAAGCCATGCGTCCCTGGACCTCATAGCAGTGATCCAAATGTGCCCACCATTTTCTCCTGCCTGCTGGTGGGTGGGGACAAAATAGCCACCAGACAAACAGCTTCATTTTTTTGCCTTAGAGAAATCTTCATAGCACTGCAGAAGTTTCTGAACTTTGAAGGAAGCTTTTGCAGCACTGTGTAGACCTTGTTAAGGCAGCAAAATGAAGCAGTTTGTTGTCGGGCCATGTGACAGTGACCTGAATGCTGCCATTTTGTGGGTGGGACAAAATGGCAGCCACTTTTGGAATTGTGCCATGTGGCACACAAAGCAGCAAGTCATTCCAGCGCACTGAAAGGTCTCGGAGTTCTTCAAAAGGTAAATGAGGAGAAGGGTGTTTGGCCTGGTGTGGTGGGAATCAGGCCTAAGGCCTGGGAGGACCCAGTGTGTATGGGAAAAGGCCTAGTCTAGGAAATGCTGCCAGGTGAGTAGTGCCCATCTGACTGCAAAAGCCTCCTTCTCCCACACAGCCCACCGCCTTTCCGTATCTGTGAGTTTCTTTGAGGTGTAGGCGCATGGTTGTAAGTCTCCTTTGTTATTTCTCTGTAGAAGTACTGCACCTACAGCGACATTGCTAGCATCAGCTTGGATGATGAATTTTTTCTCAGGGTCAGGGTGTTTGAGGATTGGCTCTTCCACAAACAGTCTTTTGAGTTGTTTGAACGCCACCTGGCATTCTATGGTCCATGTCAAAGGTTGGCTGGGGCGAGGCTTTCCTCCCCCTTTCCCCCATCTTCAATAGTTCAGTGATTGGTAAAGCTATTTTGGCAAAGGAAGGAATGAACTGCCGGTAAAAGTTTGCGAAACCCCAAAAGCTCTGCAATTGCTTGCAGGTTCGCGGATGCTGCCACTCCAATACAGCCCTAACTTTTGCCGGCTCCATCTCCACCCCCTCATTGGAGATTCAGTACCCTAAATAGTCCAGGCGGGATTGATGGAACTCGCATTTAGACAGCTTAGCATAGAGGTTCGCTCTTAATAGTTTCTTGAGCACCTCACGAACTAACTTTACATGCTCCTCCATGGTCTCTGTGTAAATGAGGATGTCATCAAGGTAGACTAAGACCCCCTTGTAGAGATGATCATGCAGCACCTGATTGATTAGCTGCATAAATACAGCGGGGGGGGGGGGCTGAAGGCCAAAAGGCATCACTTTAAATTGGAAACTTCCCAGAGGGCAATTGAAAGCTGTCTTCCACTCATCCCCTTCCCTAATTCTCACTCGGTAATAAGCCTCCCTTAGGTCCAGCTTAGTGAAGATTTTCCCTCATGCAAGGTGGGCTAACATGTCCTTCATCAGGGGGATGGGATACATATTTTCCACGCTAACAGCGTTTAATCCTTTAAAATCCATGCATAATCTCAAAGACCCATCTTTCTTCTCTTTGAACAGCACTGGGGCGGCTACCTGTGATTTGGCTGGCTCGATAAAAGCCCTGGCTAGATTTTTGTCTATGTACTCCCTTTAGTTCACTCATCTCTCTGGGGGTCATGAAGTACTTTTTGGGTTTTGGGAGTTTAGCCCCTGATTCAAGGAGTTAAAGCTATTTACACGTCACAGCAAGCAAAAATTGTTATTAATGGTGACGTAACCGACCCATGTGACATTCAAAAGGGTACGAGACAAGGATGCCCCTTGTTTCCCTTGTTGTTTATTTTGGTGTTGGAAATTTTAAATAGAGACATTAGGCAAGATGAGAGAATAATGGGTATAAATATCAAGAAAGAAGTTTAAAAATGGAGGGCATTTGCTGATGACTTGGTTATATTCCTGCAGGACCCAAAAAAGATAGAATATATGTTGAGGAAATTAAATGAGTTTGGGGTTCTAGCAGGTTTTAAAATAAATAAACAGAAAACAACAATGATCAAGAATATGTCCTCCCAGGATGGTGATATATTGAGTAAAAGGTCTGGTTTCAAGGTTGAGAAAAGGGTGAAATATTTGGGGGTTATGTTGACGAACACAAACACAAAACTGTTTCAAAATAATTATGTGCCTCTTTGGAATGATATAAAAAAGGATCTACAAAGATGGGACAAACTACATTTATCATTACTGGGCAGAATTTCAGTAATTAAAATGAATGTTTTACCAAAGATGCTCTTTCTGTTCCAGACAATACCAATACTTGCAACGGATATTCCATTTAAACAGTGGCAGAGGGATATCTCTAAATTTATATGGCAAGGAAAGAAACCAAGAATCAAATATAAGTTATTGCAAGATGCCACGGAAATATGGGGTCTGGGTTTACCAGATTTGAAATTGTATTTTGATGCATGCTGTTTGGTTTGGTTAAAAGAGTGGGTGAACCTCCAGAATAAGAGGCTGCTCGATTTGGAAGGCCATGAATTAAGGTTTGGATGGCATGGGTATTTATGGTATGATAAAGTTAAAGTAAATGTTGATTTTAATAATCATTTTATTAGACGCACCATATTAAGAGTTTGGAATAAATATAAAACAAGGTTTTTTTACGAAATTGACCCTATAGGTGTCCCCCCCCAAGAAGCTTTTTTTAGAAAAGAAATGGTGGTGAAGCCGGACTGGTGCATGTATGATAAAATAGTATCTTTCAATTCTGGAAACCCCATCCTCAAGTCTAGGGAAGAATTAGAATTAGAAGGTCACGCTTGTCACTGGTTTACATATCAACAAATGAAGGAAAGATTTAAACTAGACAAAAAAGGCCATGGTTTTGAGTTTGCTAAAAATGAATTGGAAATCTGACTATGTGGTAGTGATGATCATATAATTGCCAAGGTCTATAAAATGTTATTAAAATTGAATTTGGAAAATGAACATGTAAAACACCGTATGATCCAGTGGGCAAGGAATTTTGGGTATGTGATGTTTGAACAATGGGAGAATATGTGGATAAAAGGCTTAAAATTCACATTAAATTATAACCTAAAAGAAAATTTTTACAAAATGATGTATCGCTGGTATTTAACACCAGATAAGTTATCTAGAACATATAAAGGTATTTCAAATGAATGTTGGAAATGTAAATGTAAAGAAGGGACTTTTTATCATTTATGGTGGACATGTGATAAGGCAAAGAAATATTGGAGTAGGATTCATATATTAATGCAGAAAATTCTTAAAGTGAACATAAAGATTAAACCAGAAACTTTCCTTCTGGGTCTAATGGAAAGAGAACTGGAAACAAAATGGAACTCTGATTTTATATATGGTGACGGCAGCAAGATTGCTCTATGCACAAAAGTAGAAGGATGCCTCGATTCCTACCATGGACGAATGGTTACAAAAGCTGATGGAATTAGCAGAGATTGGCCAAATTGACTGTGCTGATAAAAGAAAAGAACATAAGTACTTTTGTTTCTACTTGGAAACTGCTTCTGGACTTTGTGCTTGAGGTGGAAAAAAATGATATTATGGTTTTGGGTTTTACCGATTAGACTGATTTGCCGATACAGAAATGGCTAGTGCATACCGCTATAGAAATGTAAAAAGTTGAGATTTGATTTTAATGTCTGATTTTACTGCAACAGAGAGTCGGAAGTCAATGCCTTTTGTTTCTTCCCCTCCCTTTCTTCACACCTTTTTTGTTTTCCCTTTTTCTACTGTTGTCCCCTACTATTTGCTTTTGTATTTTCACATTTTATGTTATAAATGAATAAAACTAATTAAAAAAGGGAGTTTAGCCCCTGGCAGTATTTCAATTGCACAGTTGGTAGTTCGGTGAGGGGGGAGTACGTCGCATTCCTCCTCGCTGAAAACCTCCACTAAGTCCTGGTATTCCCTGGGGATGAGCTGGACCCCTGGCACTCGATCTGTGGTGGCTTTCAATGGCTCGATTAGCTCTTCCATCTCCTCTGCAGTTGTAATCCTCTTTATTTGACTGATCTTGGGGGGCGGGAGGAGCCCCGTTGCTAGTCTCAATGTCCTCACCCGGTTCTCCCACCAAATGGTAGGTTGCCACTTATCAAGCCATGCTAACCCCAGAATTATAGTCTGTCATTTTTTGAATCACCACAAAACGGATGATCTCCCAATGCTGTCCCATCTCCAAGCGCACTGGTTCGGTTAAGTGAGTCGCAGGGGAGCCTCTCATCAAAGACCCATCAGCCTGCTCAAATTTCATGGCTAGGGGCAATAGTTTGGCCCGGATTCCCAATTTCAGCACAGTTGGGAGACTGATCAGACAGCTTGTCTATTAGGACATTTAAGTCTGTCTGGACCCCAGTCTTTGGTACTATAAGTTTGGCCGCATTGGCGAAGGGTGGGATGGCTTGACTTACCATCGGGTCGTCCTCACCATCGTCATCACTGTCATAAGGTGCTGGCAACTGCAGGCGCTCAGCTGGAGCTCCCTCTCTTCCCCCCTGGGAGGGAGAGGGGATCTCGATGGCTTAATCTTGATGCGCCCAGTTTGATTACTCTCATCCCCTCCGTGGGGGCCTTTTCGGCTTGGTGGTAGTGGCAGGCACACACCTGGTTTGAGGGGCAGGAGCCAGGCATTCGGCAGTCCGGTGACCCTGCTGGCCACACCTGAAGCACTTGATGGGAGCTCTGGCAGGTGCTTGGGGTGCACTGGTTGCAGGAGCAGCCAATGGTCATCGTCCAAACAGGCATCTCTCCTGGCTTCACCTCGGCTTCTGTTAAGAGGTGCTGGGTTTCTTGCAACGGGCCAACTCATGGCCATACGGTACCATTCACGGAGTTGGTCAGGAGTCCCCCGGTAGGTACACGCCTGGAATAAGTCACAGTCCAGTCCCTCTTTGAAACAGTGGATCAGCGATCGTTCTGGCCACTGCCAGATCCTGCCAGCAATTTTTCGGAATTCCCGGACATATTCTTTAGCTGGGCGACCCCTCTGCCTCAGGCTGTGGATTTCTATCTCATCCTGCAGGGCCTCGTATTCATCTTCGAATCTGGCTCTCAGATCATCCATGAACAGATTGATGTCCCACAGCTCTGGCGCTTGCTCATCATGGAGGCTGGTCACCCACTCAGCCGCTTCTCCCTCTAGGTTGGCTGCCACCGCATTCGCCATCACTGAGTCATCAGGGTACGCGGGGGCGTAAGCGATCCAGGTGAGCCCACACCTGGTTCAGGAAAAAGGGCAATTTCTCCGGGTCCCCCCCCCAAGTCCTGTGCAGGACCAGCAGGCTGCAAGCCCAGGGGCTTAATGGAGGATTCCAGAGGGTAGCTCGGCCGCAGCCCCAGTACCAGCGACCTGCCCAGTGCCCCGCATACTGGGTGCCACAGCCTGTAGACCCACCTCCCATCAAACCCACATTTGATGGGGACCCGGAGAAATTGCCCTTTTCTTGTCGGCCTGAGCTTTATAAGAGGCTCTGGCATCATCCAGAGCTTTCCGAACTACAGGCCAGGTATTTTGCAATTGCTTAATCCATTCCTGCAGAGAAGGGATGTTAGGTTCCTTAGTAGGTAGCTCAGGCATAGGGACAAAGGTTTGCCCATTTGCAACCTGGAAAGGGGTGAAACCCATACTCGAGTGCACAGCATTGTTATAAGCAACCTCAGCAAAAGGCAACAAATCAGTCCAATTATCTTGCTGATAGTTGATAAAGCATCTAAGATATTGTTCTAGAATAGAGTTCAGTCACTCTGTCCCACCATTCGTTTGAGGATGATGACTAGATGGCAGTCCCTGACTAGAACCCAAAAGGTCCAGAAAAGCTTTCCAGAACTTGGAGGTGAACTGGACCCCCCTGTCTGAGATTGGGCATGGGATGAAATGGGACTGCCTAGAGAACAGGTCCGTAACCACCCAAATAACCGTATTTCCCGCACTTTCAGGAAGCTCCACAATAAAATCCATAGAGATCTCTCTCCATGGTGCTGAAGGGCTCGCTACCGGCTGGAGCAGCCCTGACATTTTCCCTTGCCGCCGCTTTGCTGCTGCACACATGGGGCAGCTGGCCACATAGCTCTCAATGTCCTTTAATGGGGGCCACCAAAATTGTCTCTTAAGAAGGTGTAGGGTTTTGACAAACCCAAAGTGTCCAGCTATTTCGAGTTGTGGCCAGCTTGCATAACTTTTAGTCTTAGGGCTGCTGGAACATACAGTTTATGTCCGACCCAGGCTAGGTCATCTTTTATTAAACACAGGTTTTTATGGTTCAAAAACCACTCATCAGTTTCTAGTGCTTTCTTAAACTTGTGGGCTGTCGTCTGGTCTAGTGGCACAGGGGTTCTGGTTTGCACCCTTGTAGTAACTGGTGCTGCCAATTGTTTTGGAGACAGCATTGGCTTAACTACTTCAGACTTTACACTGTTGTATTGCGGCATTCTAGATAGGGCATCTGCCAGAAAATTCTTTCCCCCAGGGAGGTAGTTAATTGTAAAGTTGAACCGGTGAAAGTGTTGCGCCCACTGAGCTTGTTTTGGGGACAGTTTTCTAGGGGTTTTCAATGCTTTGAGATTTTTATGATCAGTCCACACCTGGAAGGGTATTTTACTCCCTTCTAAGAAATGTCTCCAAGTTAGGAGTGCCCATCGTACCGCATAGGCCTCCTTCTCCCAAGCCGCCCACCTTTGCTCAGTTTCAGATAACTTTTTAGACGTGTAAGCACAGGGTTGTAGCTGGCCCTCCTTGTTTTTCTGAAGGAGTACCGCCCCTGCCGCCACGTCAGTGGCATTGGCTTGAATGACAAAAGCCTCCTCCGGATCCGGGTGTTTCAGCACCGGCTCCGCGGAGAAAAGTCGCTTTAACTTTTCAAAGGCGGCTTGACATTCCACAGTCCATTTCAGTGGTTGGGTGGGTTTTGGCTTATCCCTGCTTTTCGTCTTTAACAGATTTGTAATGGGGAGCGCAATCTGTGCGAAGGAGGGGATAAATTGCCGGTAAAATTTGCAAAGCCCAGGAAGCTTTGCAGTTGCTTTCTGGTACAAGGGGGGGGGGGGGCACTCCAGCACGGCCCGCACTTTCTCTGGGTCCATCTCCCCCTCGCGTGAGATGCGATAGCCCAGGTAATCAATGCGATCTTTGTGGAATTTGTGGCGTACAACATAGCAGAGCGCAATTTATTTAACACTGCTCTGACCAGTCTGACGTGCTCTGCTTTTGTTTCACTGTAGATTAGGATGTCATCAAGATACACCAAAACTCCCTTGTACAGATGCTCATGAAGAACCTCGTTAATCAACTGCATGAAAAAAGCAGGGGGCCCCTGCAGTCCAAAGGGTAGCACCCTAAACTGAAAACAGCCCAGGGGGCAATTGAAAGCCGTTTTCCATTCATCCCCCTTCCTTATTCTTATTCGATAGTAAGCCTCCCGCAAGTCTAGTTTGGAGAAAATCTTCCCTTTTGACAGGTGTGCTAACATGTCTCTCATTAGAGGAAGGGGGTACACATTTTCCACACACACAGCGTTCAAACCCCTATAATCCATGCAGAGACAAAGAGACCCGTCCTTCTTTTCCCTAAATAGGACAGGGGCAGCCAGTCGTGGTCTGGTGAGTTGAATGAAACCCCGCGCTAAGTTCTTATTGATGAACTTGTGAAGTTCGTCCAACTCCCTAGGGGTCATGGAATACAACTTTGGCTTTGGGAGTTTCGCCCCCGGACAATCTCAATGGCACAGTCTGTAGGTCGGTGAGGCGGAAGCTCATCTGATCTCTGCTCACTGAACACTTCTGCTAAGTCCCGGTATTCTGGAGGGAGGCTCTGTAGTTCCTGCTCACTGAGGGCAGCTGCTAGTTCACGGTGTGGTTCACGCCTCCCACTCTAATCCTTGGATGGGGGAGGGGCCCTCTTCTTCAGGAATTTCAGGAGTCCCTCCCTCCAATCAACTATGGGGTTCCATTTCTTTAGCCACGTTAGCCCCAGCACCAGCGGCCACTCCATGCCAGGGGCTACGATAAATGCTAAAGTCTCTGAGTGGCTTCCCATCACTAAATTCAGGGGTCTGGTGGCAAAACTGGCTGGGATCCCCCCTGCGATGGACCCATTAAGTTGGCAGAAGGAAATGGGAGTCTTCAATCTCCTGAGGGATGCCCCCATCCTCCCCACTAGCTTTGGGCTAATCAGGCAGCGGGTGCACCCCGAGTTCAGTAGGGCTGTCAACATTATTTTCTTCCCAGTGCCAGGTATGGACAGTTCTAGGGGCACCGTGATCGGGTCAATTGACCCACTTACCAAGGGGTCATCATTGTAGTCACTCTCTGCGGCTTCCGAGTCATCGCCCGGTGGGATCGGAGCTCGACCCTCCACCCTACGATTGCCACAGTTCTCAGTGCCAACTCCTTTTGGCGCGGTGCAGCTTTCGTTGACTTCCCACTCGGCTGATGAGCTCCCCTCTTTGCTGGCATTCGACTGCTGGCCTTCTTTTCTGCATTTGAAGCAGGCAGTGGAGCGGGGCTGCGCCTGTGGGGTTCTTGCCCCTTCTCCTCTCCTCTCCTCTCTGGCTGCAGCTTGCTTCCCAGTCTTACCGAGTGGTGCTGGTGCTTGCGTTGGTCTATTTCCACCTCTTCTGCCAAGAGACATCAATCATACAATCGCCCTGGAGCACTGCGGGCTACACACGCGTTGTACAGATCTTCATTGAGCCCGTCCTTGAAACAGCTCACCAGGACGTCTTCTGGCCAGTTTAGATGGCTGGACAGCTCTTGGAATTCCTCTGTGTATTCAGCTACTGGCTGTCGCCCTTGCTTCACTGTTTTGATGCGGTCACGGGCTTTCCGATCTGCGAGGCGGTCCTCGAACCGGTGTTGGAGAGCTGCCATGAATCGGTTGAAATCCCTCAGCTCGGGAGCATTGCAATTGTACAGGGTCACCATCCAGTCAGCTGCACTATCTTCCAGTGCCAGGGTGACTACCCGCACCTTTTCTTTGTTTGTTGGCAGCGTCCTCCCATATACTTGCATAGGTGAAGACCTGGGCAAGGAAGAACCCCAATCACTTGGGATTGCCATCGAACTTCACCCCCAATGGTATCAGCTTCACCTCCATGGGCTGGGGTGGCCCCTCTCTGGGTCTTTGGGGAGGGCGTCCTTGCGGTGGTGCTGCTGCGGGGGGGGGGCAGCCACCGCTGCCGCCTCAGTCGCTACTGGCTTCTCTCCCTTAGCTTTCTCCTCCGCTTCTTCCTCCGACCCTGGGTGTCCCTGTAGTTGGGCTTTCAGCTCCTCAAAGGACTGCCTCACGTACTCCATCGCTTCTTCAGGACTGCTTCCACCAGCTCCGATTTGGGATGTTTTCTCTTCCTCGGGAGTAGGCTCCGGATTTTTCTTTTTCGCCTTTTTCTTGCCGCCACCTCGGGTGATGGTTACCTTCTGAGCCCTTCCTTCCCAGTCTTCTTTCTTTCCGACCCCGAGTGACCACCTTGCTTGATCGCCTTCTGCAGAGGGTCCAGCTTCTCCCAGATCCCTGGAAGTGCCTTCCTCGGGGTCTGCCTGGCCGATGACTTCGCTTCCTTCATTTCGCTGGCAGGAAGGGACAGGTTGATTGCGACCCACCTTGGTAGGGCAGCCGCCTCTCCGGGTTGGGCACTATGCAGACCTCGCTTTATGTAAGGACCTGCCTCAACTAGGTCTCCCAAGAAAGCAGAACTCTTGAAACAGGCATTGTCTCAAAAGGAACTTTTATTAGAAGTTAGTGACAGGTAGGAATCAAAGTGAGGTCTGGGAAAAAAACCCACGCAAGCAGTATATCAAAAGCAATATTCGTTACTCCTCCCCCCAGGGTCCCACTGTCCGTTTGAATCTTGGCCAATCCACAGGTGGTATATTGTTTTGGTAACTGGCTCCTTTGGCGCGCTCTTCAAGGTCTCTCTCTGTTTCGTTTCCCTCTGGCTCCAAGCGCAAACCATCTTCCAGATAAGGGTGATGGTATTCGGCTGCATTCCTTCCTCTGGGGGAAGGGCAGTATGGCAAGGCAAAGCAAAGCAAAGCATCCCCCCTCCCAACAGAATGGCAGGCCCCCCAAAATGGCTATAGAAGCATGTATAGAATAGAAAGAAAAGTGATACATTTCTTTGGGGATCTGACAGGGAGGCTTATAACTACTTGATAAACTTTCCAGAGAAGAAAATGATTCTACTCCATGATGACAAGCTGGAAGGAGTGACTTAAATTAATGAGTTAACTGGATCTAGGATGGATTTTTCTCTGTTTTATATTTGTAATTGAAAGATTTAATCTAAAATTTGAAAATGTAATTTTGTTATATATATAATGCTTAAATAATTTTTAAAGTATGCAAAATGTTACTGAAAATGTATTTGAGAGTATTTGTGTTAAGAGAAAGTTAAAGAAAATGATGTACCAGTTTAAAGAAAAAATTTGTGTTTTAAAAAGGATGTTTATAAAAGGGGAAAAAAAAATATTCTATAAGGGTAGTTTGGAGGGTGGGAGCTAAATTCAATGCTGAAGTTCAAAGCCTGTATTGTTAAGAAGTTAAAGAAAAAGATGTATCAGAAAGTTTTGATTCTAGAAAAGTGTTTAAAGAAAGTTTAGCATTTAAAAAAAAGGGTGGAAAAGAAAAAAAAGTATTTTTTCTGGTAAGGTCAAAGATTTTGAAAGTATATAGTTAACTTTGTTAATAAAAACGGTTTTTTTAGTTTACAAAGTTCATTAGGTGCAAATAGAAATGCATACTATTTCCACAGCAAGGAAGGTAAAACAGAAATGGTTAAATTGATCATTCTATTCAAAGAGGAGAATATATTTGAGTATGTTTTTCATTTGGATATCACTTCTGGATTTTGTGCTTGTGATGAAAAAAAATGAAACGTTGACTTTGGTTTTGTCAATTAGATTTGTCATTATAGAAATGGCTAGTTATATATTAATGTGTAAGTTGAGGCTGGCGTGTTTTTACCTTGTACTGTGCTAAAAAGAGTCGGCCGTCAATGCCTTTTTTTTTCTTTTTTCCTTTGTACCTCACACCGTCTCTTCCCCTCTCCTTTTCCTTCCCTTAATTTCCTATTTCTATATTTTCTTTGTATTTTATATATTAAATAAAATTAAACATAAATGATAAGAAGGGATTTGTCTCTGGTACAGAAGCACTCTCTAATTCTGTACAGTATTGCCATCTACAGGCAGTCCTCAACTTACAATCATTTATTTAGTGACCGTTCAAAGTTACAACGGTGCTGAAAAAAGTGATTCATGACTGGTCCTCCCACTTACAACCATCACAGCATCCCTGTGGTCACGTGATCAAACAGAAGTTCTGCACCCAACTGTGGTCATAAGTTGAGGACTACCTGTAGTAGTCCTCTGAACTATTGAGGCCAAGATACAGTAGCCCCACTTTCATGAAAAGCCAGAAATTAAGATTTAATATATTCTCCCAAATGTTATTTGTCCAAAATAGCGATTCAGTTTTCAGAGAAAATGTCAATTATCCATATTTTTACAAATTCTATATATGCTTTGTATACAATGATTTTTATAACCTGTTTAGGACTGCAGTTAAAGTAGCACCCTATTTTATCCATATGTATTCAGGATGAAATCTATTGAATTACAACTGATCCTTTAAAATAAATGCCTGTCACACTCTGCCTTCCATTTAAAAAGAAATATTTTTGAAACTAAGCAGTGTAGGAGGAAAATGCCCATACACCACCCCTGTCACCCACCTCATCCCTTGACATCCACTCCACTCCCAGGCCCTAACCCTGGCCCTTCAGTGTACCCACAAACAATAAAACAAAAGACCACTTAAGCCTTTCACTGATATTGACACATAGGCGGAAATGGACTAAGTGTGTCTCCTATTAGGAAATTGGCAAATACCAACAACATAATCCTAACTAAAGAAAATCCCCTCAAGATATGGGAATCCTTTACCCACACAATGCTGCTCCCCCAACACCAGACACACCACTCAAGAATCCAACACCTAGGCACACAAAAGGGATAAAGATTATCATACTCTGCAGGGTGAGAAAAACTGCATTTCCTCCCCTCTGAAGCCCACACATTTCCCGGGGCAAACACATCAGCAGGCATGTCTGCAGAGCTCATGAACAAGGAATGAATTTCCCTATAAATATCGCTGCCTCTGTCTTTAATTTGTAGCCACCACCGTTTCACTGTCTGGCTGCCAAATAAACTGTACCTCTACTTCGAGCAATTGTCCTGTGTCCTTCATTGGGTGACTCAGCTTGGAAACGGACAGCAAATTCTTCTAACAGGAGGACTACCTGAAAGTTTATGGTTGTCATGGTTGTCTTTTGCAAAAATGAATATGTTGTATCAACATCTATGGAGATTGTCAGTCATCCAGGTCATGGTTGTCCCAAAGATGCTTTTTCAAGAGGCAACCGGACTTTGTTTTTCCTTGAAGACGTTTCGCTTCTTATACAAGAAGCTTCTTGGAACTGAAGAAGCTTCTTGGATGAGAAGTGAAACGTCTTCAAGGAAAAACAAAGTCCAGTTGCCTCTTGAAAAAGCACCTTTGGGACATTTTATCAATAGATTTTTCTATTATGCCATTAATAATTGAATATTTTAAACATGGAACTCTTAATTTGAAGTAGTTTAAACCCTTTATGGAAGTCAATGGAGGCCTGAACATAAATACAATTACAGGTAGTCCTCGCCTTACAACCATAATTGAGCCCAACATTTCCATTGCTAAGCAAAGCAGTTGTTAAGTGAGTTTTACCCCATTTTGCAACTTTTTGCCACAGTTAAGGAAATCACTGCAGTTGTTAAGTGAATCATGCAGTCATTAAGCGACTCTGGCTTCCCCCACTGACTGCTTGTTAGAAGCCAGCTGGGAAGGTTACAAATGGTGAACACATGACGTTGGGACAGTGCAACTGTCATAAATACATGCCAGTCATCAAGCACCTGAAGTTTGAACACGTAGACCAGGGGTGTCAAACTGGCAGCCCACAGGCCGGATGCGTCACGCACAGGCCACACCCACCCCAGCTCCGCAAAGGCAAAAAAGTCACAATACGTCATGTGACGCAATCGAGTTTGACACCTGTGACGTAGACCATGGGGATGCTGCAACAGTTGTGTGAAAACTGGTCATAAGTCACTTTTTTCAGTGCCATTGTAACTGGCCACTAAACAAATGGTTGTAAGTCAAGGACTACCTGTAACAGTTTTGCAAGTATGGGAATTTCCAGAGAATAGCCATGTTGGCTTTGTAACAAAAACATCTGAGTTGATTACACCTTAAAGACCAACAGGTTTTATGACATAAATGTTCATGAATTGCATTCTGATTCTTTGGACATTTGTAAGCTGTCCAGAAACCTTGGTATAATAAATTACTGTACTCTTTAAAATGCCACCGGAATCTTGTTATCTATCCGAATATATAAATGTATATCTGAAAGGGGACATATGGAAAATCACAGGTGTTGAGGTAACACATTGAAAGCTACAGTAGTGTAGAGCTTAAAGGGATTGGAGGTTCAAGTCCACCTTTAGGAACCGGATAATGGGGTCGGGCATTATTTCACAACCCAACTGTAGTGGGGAAATGCTTGAAGAGGAGCATGCTGTGGTCACCATCTTAATCTCATGGAGGAAAGACAGGCTATTAAACTGATGAATAAACAATCCTAACTTTATCTGAACTAAATGCAGTTCTCCTCAAAACAGCATTTACCATTGCATCCTAATGGCAGTGCATTTTTGACTGTGAGATACTAGTCCCTCCAAACTTTCCATGAGTTCGTCCACCACTTCAGACTTCACAGTCCATTGTAGGCAATGTGAAAAGTTTTATATCCAAATATATTTTATTCTTTACTGTTTCCATCTTCCCTTAAAACTGTCATGGTTCCGAAAGATGAAACTTTTCGAAGAACTTTGAGGCATTGTTTACCTTAAAGAATCTTTAATTGAGCAGCATAGCTTCAGCACGTACATAGCTAAACCAAAATCTGAATTCTCCTCCCCTAAACACATAGTATCGAAGCACAATTCCCTCCTCCACTTAACAGTCATAAATCACATTCTCCAATTAGTTTGAAGTGCAAACTTTCCCTCCGGTTTCATAACCCGCCATTTCTTATCTTCTCTTGTTTCCAACAACCTTGAAGAATACTCTACTGTGATATTGTTATGTCTAACTAATCCCCATACACATTTTTCCCCCTCCCCCCCGTACCATCTAATTCTAACTCTAAAAGTAATACACAGGTTAAAGAGAAAATGGCTGCATCTTCATATATTGTCAAAGCAAGAACATCCGATGTTAGCAGCGTTGACATCCGCCCCCCTTACAAAAAGGATAGATCCTGTAATGTAAACAAAAGCATATATTAGGGACTATCTTTCGGTTTGTTGGGGTGTTTCTCATAAAACCTTTTGATGAGTCTGTCAGCTTTCACCTCGATAGATTTCACCCAAGTGGCTTCAGACAACGGGTATCCTTTCCATTGTACTAGGTACTGCAATTTCCCTTTAAAAATTCTAGTGTCAAGAATACGTTTCACTTCATAGTGGGTCTGTCCCGCCACTACGAGGGGCCCGGGTGCCTTCTTAGGGGGAGGTCTTAAAGTGGAGCCCCGACAAGGTTTCAACAAGCTGCAATGGAAGACAGGGTGAATTCTCCCTAAAGGCCTAGGGAGTTTTAGTTCTACTGTGACCGGGTTGATGATCCTTACGATGGGGAAAGGCCCCAAGAATTTCGGTCCTAATTTCTTACTGGGTAATTTGAGGCGTAAATATTTAGTCGACAGATAAACCTTTTACCCAACTTGGAATGTTCTTTGGGGAGCCCTCTTTTTATCAGCCTGCTTTTTATAGGTTTCGGAAGTCTTTTTTAAAGCAGTTTTCGTGTTTCTCCAAACTTCTTCCCACCCCCTCACCCATTGGTCAAGAGTCTGGGAAGCAGATGGCACCTGAGGGTATTCAGGTATTGGACCGAACTCTTTTCCTGTGGCTACCCTGAAAGGCGTGTAGCCGGTGCTGCTGTGCACAGAATTATTGTACGCCACCTCTGCGAAAGGGAGGAGGTCGGTCCAGTTTGTTTGTTGGTATGAAACATAACATCTGAGATATTGCTCCACCAACTTGTTGGCGGATTCTGCGGCCCCATTGGTAGATGGATGAAAAGCAGATGATAGGCCTTGAGATGATCCAATTAATTTAAGAAAACTCCTCCAAAACTTCGCTGTGAACTGCACCCCTGTCCGAAATTATTCGCTTAGGGGCGCCATGCAGCCGATATGTTTCAAGAACAATTTAGTCAATCGTTGGGCAGATGGGAGTCCTTTGCAGGCGATGAAATGAGCCTGCTTCGAAAATAGGTCTATCACAGTCCAGATGACAGTATTTCCTCTACTTTCAGGTAGGTCTACTATAAAGTCCATAGCTTTTTCTTCCCATGGTTGAGAAGGGTCTGCCACTGGCTGCAGTAATCCCGGCGGATGTGGTGTAGAGTTTTTAGATATCCAAAGTGTCCAGCCTGTTTTACGTCATGGCTGTGTTTGAGAGCATTAAGACGGAGGGCTTCAGGCAAATACAGTCCCCCCCCCCTTGTAAGCCAAGCCATCCCTGCATGTTAGGGAGGTTTGATTGTCTTTGAACCATTGATCGGTGATGAGCTCTTGTTTTATTTTCTTTGCCCCAGAGTCATCAGGATTAGGGACCCTGCGAGGTGTGAGTTGAGCGGCAGTTTGTGGATTGGAGATAATTGCCTCGTTAACCTCTTCGCGTTCGCTTTTGTACTGGGGCAATCTGGATAGAGCATCAGCTAGGAAGTTTTTTCCTCCCGGTATGTACTTTAGAGTGAAGTTAAAACGGTTAAAAGTACTGAGCCCACCGCACTTGCTTTGGGGACAATTTGCGGGGAGTTTTCAGTGCCTCTAGGTTTTTGTGATCTGTCCATACTTCAAAAGGCACCTTGCTCCCTTCTAGATAGTGTCGCCAGTTTAATAGCCCCCACCTAATTGCAAAGGCCTCCTTCTCCCAGATTGCCCATCTTCTCTCGCTTTCAGTAAATTTCTTAGAGGTGTAGGCACAGGGTTGCAGGACCCCACTTTTGTTCTTTTGCAGTAATACAGCTCCGACTGCCACGTTGCTGGCGTCGGCTTGAATTACGAAGGGCTCCCCTGCGCAGGGGTGCTTTAGGACCGGTTCAACAGCAAATAGTCTTTTTAAATTCTCAAAAGCTGTTTGACAGCCCATCGTCCATGCTAGTGGTTGGCCTGGTCGCGGCTTCCCTCTTTTGCCTGTTTTGAGTAATTCTGTAAGGGGTAGGGCAATCTCAGCAAAGGAGGGGATGAATTGACGATAGAAGTTGGCAAAACCTAGAAAGCTCTGGAGCTGTTTGCGAGTCTTTGGGGGCTGCCATTCAATTATAGCCCTCACTTTGGCTGGGTCCATTTCAATGCCCTCGTTGGAAATTCTGTAACCAAGATAAACTAATCGGGTCTGGTGAAATTAACATTTTGACAATTTGGCATAAAGTTTGGCATTCAATAGTTTCTTTAATACTTCTCTAACCAGCTTTATATGATCAGCCGCATTCGTGCTGTATATCAGGATGTCATCAAGATACACCGGAACCCCTTTGTATAAGTGATCATGTAGGACCTCATTAATTAACTGCATGAATACAGCTGGGGCCCCCTGTAGTCCAAATGGCATGACTTTGAACTGATAGCTCCCCATAGGGCAGTTGAAGGCAGTTTTCCACTCGTCTCCCTCCTTTATTCTCACCCGGTAATATGCCTCTCTCAGGTCTAATTTAGTGAAGACACTCCCCTTAGCCAGGTGGGTTAGTAAGTCCTTCAGGAGGGGGAGGGTGTATTTATTTTCCACACTCACCATGTTCAGACCTTTATAATCCATGCAAAGACGAAGAGACCCATCTTTTCTTTCTTTAAATAACACAGGGGCTCCCACGGTAGACTTGGCCCATTCCATGAACCCCGTCGCTAGATTTTTGTTCATGTATCACTGCATCTCCTCCATTTCGAGGGGGGACATAGCATACATTCTTGGTCATGGGAGTTTGGCTGACGGCACCAGTTCGATAGAGCAGTCATTGGGTCTGTGAGGGGGCAGGGCATCGCATTCTTTCTCACTAAATGCCTCCGCTAGATCCCGGTACTCGCTGGGGATGAGTGGCTCGCCTGGTGGCGGTGAGGCAGCCATGTGCGCTCGCTCATTAGGTGGCCTAAAGTGTCCCGCAACGTCTGTTGAATCAGTGGGGGGTTTAGGCCCTATAGGTAGTCTCGCAGTTCTCATTCCTTTCTCCCACCAGATAAACGGCTTCCGTTTGTCCAACCAGGCTAGCCCTAGGATCACAGCCTCAGTCATTTTGGGAGCCACCAGGAAGCGAATAAACTCCCAGTGTTCACCTATTTCTAGGCGTAGGGGCTCAGTTAATTGCGTGACAAGAGTCCCTCCCTTCAGGGAGCCATCGGCTTGCTCAAATCTTACGGGCTTGGAGAGCAGTTTTGCTCGTATACCCAATTTCATGGCAAATGGCAAGCTAATGACGCATCGGGAGCATCCAGAATCGACTAGTACTTTTAAGTCTTTCTGTGCTCCCGACTTAGGGATTATTAGTTTGGCACGCAGTGAGAAAAGTGGGACGTGTTGACTCACCATCGGGTCGTTCTCTCCTTCGTCGTCGCTGTTTTTGTTGTTGTTGTTTGCCTTAAATAATCTTTAATTGAGCAGCATAGCTTCGGCACGTACATAGCTAAGCCAAAATCTGAATTCTCCTCCCCTAAACACATAGTATCGAAGCACAATTCCCTCCTCCACTTAACAGTCATAAATCACATTCTCCAATTAGTTTGAAGTGCAAACTTTCCCTCCGGTTTCATAACCCACCATTTCTTATCTTCTCTTGTTTCAAACAACCTTGAAGAATACTCTACTGTGATATTGTTATGTCTAACTAATCCCCATACACATTTTTCCCCCTCCCCCCCAGTACCATCTAATTCTAACTCTAAAAGTAATACACAGGTTAAAGAGAAAATGGCTGCATCTTCATATATTGTCAAAGCAAGGACATCCGATGTTAGCAGCGTTGACAAAAACATTAACAGAATCCACAATGGTCTGAGAATCAGTGTCTCCACTAGATAATTGACAGTCAAGCTGAAACTAAGTTAATCAACTAAAATTAGCAATCTTCCTCAAACCTCCAAATAAGTTACCCAGACCTAATCCACATAATCAAAGGATAAGGTCTGCAGAGTTAATTAAATTAGGTCTGCCAGCGGAACTACTGTTCACAATAAACATACCTACACACAAACACACGCCCAAGTGTCACCCTAGAATCAGCACGTAGACACTTCCACACCCTAAACAAGCTCCCCCTATAAAAGTCTGCCGCTGTACCCCATTTCTCGGCAGCTGCCCCTAAAGGCAAGCTGTTTTGCTTTTAGGAATAAATATTTCTTCTTTCCTCACAGCTGTCTGGATCTCATTTTTATTTATTCTTGCACAGCCCCGGCTCGAGTTGGAACCCGATTATTCGGACAGCAGTTTTATTGCGGGTTAAATTTACTCTCGAAGAGGTAGCCTGCAGTCTTACAACTGAAATGTAAGCGTGCTTGCTCAGAAGCAGCCTTTACTACAGTCAAACTGTATGTAGAACCATATCCGCGACGCATCCCCTCGTAGTAAGGGTGAAGTTCTATGCCCATTTATTGAGAACCAATTAAAGCAAACCTTACCCGGGTTCATTTTAAGGAAAACCTGCATAAAGTCCCAGCCCAAACGCCTCCTACTCCCCCCACCCACGGGGCAGGAGATTCGCCGGCTCACGGCCACCCTGTTGTCCTTCCAGGACCCACCCGTTTCCCGGCGCTCTTTTAATCGGCCTCTGCGTCACGTTCTTTCTAAACGTTGGAAGGGGATCCTCGCCCCTCCCTAAGAAGGAACTGTCGAACAGCTAACCAACCGCTTCTCGCTTTGCTAGGTGACATCACGTACGTGCGTGAGCGGCTGACGTACAGGCAGGGCGCCCGTCGCGTTGGCCACTCGTCCTTTTTTTCCCAGCCTAAGCTGAAGGAGCTAGGGGGCTAAATAAAGAGTCGAGCGCACCGGGATCCGTTTCGGCGCTCCCTTTCTTCACGCATTCCCTTCTGCCACCTCGGCAAAGGTTGCAGAGGTGCAGCTGGGGAACGAAGGGGGCCTGGACCTGAAACAAAATGGCGGCCCCGGGCGAGTACTTCAGTGTGGGCAGTCAGGTGTCGTGCCGGACTTGCCAGGAGCAGCGGCTGCAAGGCGAGGTGGTGGCTTTTGATTACCCCAGCAAGATGTTGGCACTCAGTATCCTGACTGGAAGAAGAATAGGGCGAGGGGACGCCGGCACCGGGCCTACGTGAGGGCTGTATGGGAAGGGGGCACGTGAGCTCGCTCCTCCTTCGGCAGCTAGAGGCAGCTCGAGCTGTGACATTTGGAAAGGTTGGGGCTGTTGCTGGAGTGAGCTCTATGTCAAAGACTCCGGAAACCTATGAGCGTGGTTTTCGGGGAGGGGGGCCTTAATTTTGAAAGAGAAGACTTGAGTGAAGTGCTGTCTGGGTATAATTTGAGCCAGGCAATTACTGTTTCAATATGGAATGGGGAATCTGGACCAAGAGGTGAACCTGTACAGCAGGCGTGTCCAACCCGCAGCCCATGGGACCCTTTCAGCCTTGGACAGCGAGTAATGCGGCCCCACAAGATAGTGTTAGGTTTTAATGTATATGTATATAATAAATACATTATATATTTTATATGCCAAAAGGTTGGACATGCCTGCTGTACAGGAAGGACAGTGAGGAAGAGCCATTAAGGTAGGGAAAGTTGTGGGGAAATGGAGTGCTAATGGATAAGATGTGAAAACTGAAGTCCAGAAAGTGCTTTCTGGCATTGTAATAGAAATGGGAGAAAAATTGGAGGGTATGTTAAGAATATATAATTTATGGAGCTAGGGTGCTTGGTGGAGTAGGAGGAATGGAGACTGGTGCAGGGTTTTATTGAGAGTGAAGATTTAAGTTAAACCTGAGGAAGTTGGAGGCAGCCTTGATTGGTAGAAAAGCATCTGCACTTGATATAACTCACAAAATGTGTAATACTTCTCAGCATTTGATGGATAGTAAGTAATCTAAATGTATGAATAATTGTCTTTGGAAAGCATTGTATGCAAGTCAATAAATTGTAAGTCTTCATTTGCTGTTTATGTAATTTCTTTTGATGTAGCTATTGAGTGATGAGTGTGTGTATGTGTAAATCCTTCCTGAGAGTATTTGGTTTGGGATATTTTATACTGTTATGTGAACTGGAAAAAGATTTGAATTGGAAAAAGATTTGTGGCAAAAGAGAAAGGTGCTTTTAGTCTTCAATAGTTATCTCTTATAACTGCTATGGATCTTCACTGAGCACATTCAGGCACTCATGGCCTGGGCCATAGTTCTTGAATTGAGGAAGAACTCGGAGAAGTTGACTTTATGAGTGATAGGGAGAGGTTTTAATATACTGTTTCAGTGTGATGTACAGTACATTTATAGCAATTGAAAGGCAAGAAGCTAGGTTTGGGATAACATGTCCTAGCAATGCAATGGTCTATCTGGCATCTTTCTTCACCTAAGGCACGGGTGTCAAACACGCTACATCATGTGACGTGTTGTGATGTATCGTGACTTTTTTTTGCATTGCCGGAGCTGGGGTGGGCATGGCCTCCGCACGATGCAACCGGCCCATGGGCCGGCAGTTTGACACCCCTGAAGGCAATAATATCTATAGCTGATATGGCAGCAGGAAACATTTTTCTTGTTTATTAGAATGCCATAGTATAATATCTATGGGTTTAGGGAGACATGAAAGGATAATTCCACACCTCTGCCTTCCAAGTGCAGTTCATTTCAACCTGTATGGCTTTGGAAGGGTGAACTACTGTAAATAAATTCACGGAGGAAAAGGACTATCCATGGTGTTGCAGAGTAGCAGCACAAGACACTGTTGCATTGGTGTGGTAGGAGGCTGAAGAAGTAAATCTTTGATCTGATCCAGAAAGCTTGTTTATTTGATTACAATGAAATTAGTGTTCAGGGTGATTTGACAGCAGCCTCATGGATGAACAGTCCACAGAGATTTTGTGTGCCCTTACAGCAGTTTTACAGTGGAACTGATAGTTACTAAGAAAATGGTGGGGTGGGGTTTGGTTTAGTTAGCACCTGTTGCTCAATATTTTAAGTGAACAAATCCTGTGCTGTTGACTTTGTTTGCAACTATTCTCAGGAGGCAATCCTGATTATATTGAATGTACCATAAATATAAATTCTTCCTTCATAGAAGTGTATCATTTTCTGAGCTGCTATACAACCTTTGTATGTTTCCTTAATGTTTTTTCCCCAGAATGCCCTTCCTCAAGTGGTAAACCTAACCACGCAGATATCTTACTTATAAATTTACAGTATGTATCAGAAGTTAACATAATCAATGACCGCACAGAAACACCCCCACCTTTAGCTTCACTCAATGTTAGCAAGGTAAGAATCTTGCGAAGATGGTTTTTCAAGTCATTGAATATACTGAACCTACATTCAGAAACTATTCACAGCATAAACTGTTTCTTGTTTATTTCCACTTGGCTTTTAAACTGCATCTTGATGTTCTTAATCATGTAGTTTGAGTAGCAACACTAAATAGTTTTCAAGTTAATATTTTTTCTGGTAATTTACCTGTTAAATATTGCCTAATCCAGGAATTCTCAAACTAGTACTGCAGTTTTATAAAATTATGAATAAAGTTGTGCAATCCTTCTCATGAATAGTTCAAATTATTTCATTTGGGTTGGCCAAGAAATAAATATGTTTCATATTTTCTTGACTTATCAGCAGTACTGGTCAACTGACTTTTCTCTTGCCACCCAACAAAAATATTTTCATTTTGAAAGGCTGGAAGTTTAAAATAACAGATAAAAATACTGAACTTTGCTCATGTGTACACTGCGAGAGTCACCCTAAAGGTTATGAATATGCTACTACATTGGAACTTATAAGCTGGCAGAAGATTACTTGCCAGTCACAGTAGTGATGAATAGTTTAACCATCTTTCAAAATTCAAGCCATGGTTGGCTGCCCATTCTTACTGTGCAAGCCAGCTGCAGGCTTAGCCAGGCAAATTGGGAGCAACTTTTGACAAAGCACATGTTTTGTGTTCACATGTCTAATCATCTTAAATTTAAATGTCTAGCTCTCTTCCTTTAAATTTCTCATTATCCTCAATTTGGAAATATAACCCATAATTTTCAAGTAACATAAATTATCATAGCCATTGCTTTAATGTATTCATAATCTTGAGAGTAGTTTATTGTTCAACTATATCTCATTTCCCTGATGTATTTTAATTGGACAAAGCAGCTTTCCCTCAGTGTTATATATGATTATAGACTATAGTGGACGGGATGGGAGAATGCTAGATTCAAGAAAGCTGGCTTACCCTCTTGTTTATCACTGGAATGAGGTTGTCCCTATTAAGGCAGTGGGTCAGCTGTTTATCAGTTTTTTCCCCCTTTTTACCTAAAAGCCTATCTCCAGGTTACTGATTTTAAGGCTCTTCCTTTAGCCATAGAGTCTAACTTTTGCTTGCTTGGATTTGGGATTGATTACATAGATGTAAGCATTTTGTAGGAATAATGAGAGTGAGAAATCAAATGTTCAGAAGTTCCTCATTTTCTACATGTTACATGTGAGATTTGGAAAACTGAATAATACACATTTCAATGTACAGTATGTATTAAGAGTCAAGTAATCTGGCTTTGCATTGTCACCTGGCAGGTGGTACGCGACCATCATAGAGAAGTGGTAGCGGAGGAGGGGAATGAGCTGAACCGGCGGCAGCACTGCACAAGCCTGAGCGAGAGACGGCTGGAGCTGCAGGGCTGTCAGGGCTCAGCAGAAGCGCCAGGATCAGCGCCGCTTTCCAGCTGATTGGCGCTTTTTCGGGGCTGTCAGGGCTCAGCAGAAGCGCCAGGATCAGCGCCGCTTTCCAGCTGATCAGCACTTCTTCGGGGCTGTTAGGTGCTGATCCTGGCGCTTCCGCTGAGCCCAGAAGAAGCGCCGATCAGCTGGAGCCCTGCCCCTACTCCGCAGAGGGCAGATCCCCATCATCCCCAGCCCGACAGGGGTCTTCTTCCTGCTGCACTGTTGCAGACAAAAGGGGGCTCCGGTGAGGAGGTGGAGGCAGAGGATTTAAGCAAGCTTAGCAGCCGGAGTGGGGATCCCCCCCCAAAACAAACGTGCTTCATGGGTAACCTCCCAGCACGACAGAAGTGACCAAAACCTGCTGCATCCACCCAGCAGATGGGAGGGGAATAAAAACCAAACAGCCCCCCCCCCCACCAATCCTCAACAGAAATGCTCACAACCACGAAAACCTCAGACAGGAGGAAGAATGCGGCCAGGCAGACAGGTGTCTTGCTCGGCTGTGGCTTGGGGGGGGGGGAAAGGGGGCAGCTTCACCCCCCCCCAAACGCTGCCCTCTCATGAAAGCAGGATGGAAACTCCAAAAAACGACAAGGGAAAAAGGTTAAAACAGAAGAGTGTCTCGCGATGGCTTGCTTCCCCGCTTCCTTCTAGCAATTTAAATATGTAAAGACCACAAAAGAAAAAACTTGGCTTTCTTTCATTGTAATTCAGAAGGGAGGAACGGGAGGATTCGGGGGGGGGGTGTTAGTTTCAAAGGAAGGAAACGAAGGGATTTGGGTCTGGGGGGGGCGCAGCAGGCGAACGGTGATGGCACGCGGCTTCTGGTGGGGGGGCAGTCTTTTTAAAAGAGCAAAACGAGGCAAAAAATAAAAATCCCCCACTCCACCCACAAGAGCTGGATGCGGATGTGATCTTTTTTTTTTGTTGTTCAGAAGAGACACTCTTCTGTTTTAACCTTTTTTCCTGGTCATTTTTCAGAGTTTTCATCCTGCTTTCGTGAGAGGGCAGCGTTTGGGGGGTGGGGTTGAAGACGCCCGCCTGCCTGCGCTCTTCCCCCTGTCCGAGGTTTTCATTGTCGTGAGCATTTCTGTTGAGAATTGGCAGGGGGGGCTGTTTGGTTTTTATCCCCCCCCCCGTCTGCTGGGTGGTTGCAGCAGGTTTTGGTCACTTCTGTCGTGCTGGGTGGTTACCCACGAAGCACGTTTTTTTGGGGGCGATCCCCACTCCGGTTGCTAAGCTTGCTTAAACCCTCTTCCTCCTCCTTCTCATTGGAGCCTCCCTTTGTCTGCAACGGTGGGGCATGAAGATGCCTGCCGGGCCGGGGATGATGGGGATCTGCCCTCTGCGGAGTAGGGGCAGGGTTACTATGCTCCCTGTCAATCAGGTTTGATTTCCTTTCTTTGCCTCCCCTCCCTCCCTGCCTCCCCTGCTTGTAGCTGCCTCTGTTCCCCTCATTTTTGGGAGTTAGCATTGCCGGCATCTCTTTCTCCTGAGCCCCTCGTGCTAGGTAACTGTTGCCACCCAAGAGCTGTTTTAAAGTTAGGGAATCTTTGGGGGATAGCCAACTAGCACCTCAACACGCCCCCCATGCCCCCACTTCAAGTGCAGAAGCCGCACCTCCCCCTCCAAAGCCTCTTTGAGTCAACCAGAAGGAGAGAAGGGGATAGAACAGTGCAAAGATTAATGTCAGAGAAACAGGCACAAGTTTCCCATTAAAAGTGTGGTAAGTGGGTGTACAGGTAGTCCTCAACCTACAACCACAATTGAGTCCAAAATTTATGTTGCTAAGTGAGAAATTTGTTAAATGTGTTTTGTCCCATTTTATGACTTTTCTTGCCACATTTGTTAAGTGAATCACTGTAGTTGTTAAATTAGAAACACGGTTGTTAAGTGAATCTGACTTCCCCCCTGGACTTCACTTGTCAGAAGGTCACACAAGGGGATCACGTGACCCTGGGACACTGTGACCGTCATAAATATGAATCAGTTGCCAAGCATCTGAATGTAAATCACAAGACCCCTGGGGATGCTGCAACAGTCATAAGTGTGAAAAATGGTCATAAGTCACTTTTTTCAGTGCTCTTGTAACTTCGAACAGTCACTAAGCGAACTGTTGTAAGTCGAGGACTACCTGTACTTTTATCACTTTTTTCTTTTCTTTTCTTTTCTTTTTTTTGGTCATCAAGTTTTTGATACCTTGCTAGGCGACTGGTGGTACTCGGATATTGCCATATCCTAAAAGTGGTACAATGGGTGAAAAGGTTGAAAAGCCCTGATCTATGTCATCCAGACTTTGTCTTTCTGCAAATCAAATTCCATTTGAAGATTAAGGTTACTGCATCTCTCATGCATCTTTATAGCTTGCAAACAAAGCACGGATGGAGAAGGAAGAAAAGCTGAGCCAGGCGTATGCAATTAGTGCTGGGGTCTCTTTGGAAGGACGGCAACTATTCCAGACTATACACAAGACGTAAGTAGCAGGAATTTTTACAGATATAATATACTAGGAGATAACCTTTGAGCAGAAATTGCTATGGAGTATGTTTATCCCTCCCAAACACTGTGATCCCAGCAAATGCAAGCGGATGTTAATTTGGTTTTTCTTTCAGTTTGCTTGAAAACCAAGAGCTTGGAAGTAAATCTGAATTTTTTGCCCACTTTTTGTGATTGAAGTTGAATATGCTAGGTGGATTATTCTAAACCCAGATAATTTGAATTGTTATGGTAGCTATTTGGTAGAAAATAATATATGATTATTTGCTGGTGAACTTACGTTGGTGGTATGAATTTTGCTTCATGAAGGCTTTACCTATTTTTCTCACACAAACTTACTTTACAAAAGTCACCCCCCCAATCCCAGTGTATATTCCAATTATTTTTTGAGATGGAACAGTACTTCCAAAGGGTTTAAATTTATTCAATAATAATATATTGAATCTAATATATTGTGAAAGGTGCACAGCTGCTCATTAAAAGAATCAGCTTATAGCTAAAATACCTGTTATACTCTTCCTAATTTATTACATGATTCTGATGTTAAATCTGTTTTTTACAAGTCTAAAGACGTTTTGAGTAAAACCATGCAACAACATTTAAATATCATGTTAAGCCATTATGTGGTTTGTTTGGTTTTGATTTAGCACTATGTGTGAAGTAAGTCCTTGTTTATGATTTAGGTCTGCAAATACATTATGTACAAATTTAATCAAATTTCATTGACAAAACCATAATTTAACATATGTGAACCTAAGCTGTATATATCTACAATTAATAAAGTTCAGCATGTACAGATGTTTAGTTGATTAAAAAGATGTTAATCTTAATTGAAGGTTGTACACTGATAAAAATAAAAATTAACAGTGGCTTTTTTGTAAGATTATATACTTCAAAACACTCAGAGCAAATTCACAGTCATGAGAAACTAATATGGGAATGTTCAGGAGTAGGCATTACTTCTTGGGCTAAAAAGGAAGTCATTGGACAGATGATCACAAGAAAAAACAGCACTTTCCTGTTCCCTTTTTCCATTACAAATGGCCATGAATTTTCATTAGTGAAGCCAATCAAGTTTCTCTGTCCTTCCTCCAGTATTAAAGATTGTAAATGGCAAGAGAAGAATATAGTCGTGATGGAAGAAGTTGTCATTGCCCCTCCATACCAAGTGGAAAACTGTAAAGGCAAAGAGGGGAGTGCCCTAAGTCATGTACGCAAAATAGTAAGTACTGTATACAATGGTCAGAGGGCTGTCAGGGAAAAGAGAAAATGGGGTTCAAAAAACAGCTGCACAAGCAAGCTTGACCATACAGATTCAAAAGTGAATTTGAACTGAATTCACATATCTTGCTCAGCCATTATATGCCTTGTTTTGATTTTGGCATGTGTGTGAGCCCAGTCACCATAATTCATAAATACTGGCTTATACATATTATATTCTGTGAACTTAAACAATTGTGGTTGATTCAGTAATAATGCTTTAACAGACTATGATGATGCAATGTATGACTGTAGCCTTCATATTGTCAAGCTCAGGGCCAGAGACAAGACAGTGAGATCCAATCAAGTCCAATGCTTTATTTGCTTACACCTAATATATTCTTGCCAAACTAAAGGTATAACTTTCTAAGCTACTAGATACATCTTGAGAGATTCTAGGTCCAGGATGTGATTCCCCTGAACCTCTTCCCCCTTTTGCTCGGGACTGTGCACTTTCTTTGTCTTGGTCTCCTTCTGGGAATGGTCTGAATTGGCAAATCTTCCTCCTCTTCTGATGCAGATGCACATTCCATCACACGTGCCTCAAGCAGTAAAGATAGTCCTTGACTTATGATTGGTTGTTTAACAACAGTTTAGAGCAGGGGTGTCAAACTGCTGGCCCGCGGGCCAGACGCGTCACCAGGAAAGCGCACCCACCCCATTGCCGGCAATGGAGAAAAAGCTCTGATACGTCGCGCGACGTCATGTTACAGTAGTGGTGGAAAGGGTGCTTTACAGCTTATAAAGCACTTCAGCTGTTGTAAATTGTCTCTCACACATCCTGGTGGTTACATGACTGCATTTTGGGCACTTGGCAACTGGCTCACATTTACAACTGGTTTCAGCATCCTGCACTCACATAACCATGGTTTGCAACATTTTTTGCCACTTTCCCGCAAAAAACACCTATTCAGGAGAATGGATTCCAACTTACGATTACATGATTCGCTTAACAGCTGTACAAACAATCACAAAGTCAGTTCTGGTCATGTGGGTGCCTAGACTTGTGACTGTTGCAACTTACGACTGAAAATCCAGTCCCAATTCTGGTCATAAGTTGAAGACTATCCCAAAGGTGCTTTTTCACAAGGCAACTGGACTTGTTTTTCTTTGAAGACGTTTCGCTTCTCATCCAGGAATGACATACGTTGCAGGAATATCGGAAAAGCTCAAGAGGATCTTCAGCCAACACAACATACGTGCACACTTCAAACCCACAAATACACTAAGGCAGAAGCTTGTCCACCCCAAGGATAAAACACCCAGACACAAACTGAGCGACGTGGTATATGCAGTACAATGCAGTGAGCCATGTGCAGATCTGTACATTGGGGAAACAAAACAACCATTCCATAAATGCATAGGAGAACAAACCCATCAGGACAAGCTTCAGCAGTCCATCTGCACTTAAAAGACAAAGGCCACTCTTTTGAAGACAGCAAAGTCCACATTTTGGACAGAGAGGACTGTTGGTTTGAAAGAGGGGTCAAAGAAGCCATCTATGTCAGAATTGAACAGCCCTCTCAACAGAGGGGGAGGAGTATGACATCTATCTCCAGTCTACAACACAGTCCTTTCAACAGTTCCAAGAAGGCTCCACACCCATTTGCACTACTCAGGTGACCCTGACGACACAGATAAACCTCCAGGTGGCCTCAACGACTCTCTAAAAGAATACAAATGACCAGCTGTCTGCAAGGAGTATAAATCCTTCCATTCCCCACCATCCAGTCAGCTGAAGAAGCTTCTTGGATGAGAAGTGAAACGTCTTCAAAGAAAAAGAAAGTCCAGTTGCCTTGTGAAAAAGCACCTTTGGGATAACTATGACCTGGATGACTGAGAATCTCCATAGACAAGTTGAGGACAACTGTAACTTTTTTTAAAGTAAATGTCTTCTCAAACAAGAGGCAAGTTTAAATCCAGATGATTAAAGTGGTTGTATTTGTAGTATAGAATGGAACTTCACAATTCTACAGTAGCAGAACTGAGAAATATCTGTGTGTTCTATTTGAAGTTTTATATAGAGATATGTTCTGTATGTCAGGTACAAAATCTTTTGGTATAATTTCCTCAATATTTTTCAATATTTGTAGTGGAACACAGACATTCTCTGTTATTAATTAAGGCAAATGCCTTGTGTTTTCCTTTAGGTATTGTGTTTTCTTCCTTTAAAGCAGTGGTCCCCAACCCCCGGGCTGCGACCCACTACTGGACCGTGGCCTATTTGGAACTGGGCTGTGTGAGTGGTGGGCTGGTGTGCACGTACGTGTAGGTCAACTTGTGTGAGCGGCGGGCTGGTGCGTGCACACACGTGTGCAGCTCAATTTGCGCAAGTTGAGCTGCATGCATGTGTGTGCCAACCCACCAGTCACAAGTTGAGCTACGCCCGCTGCTCATGCAAGTTGAGCTGTGTGTGTGTGTACGTCAGACTGCTGCTCGTGTGGCCCAATTCTTTCCCCCCACAGCCGGGCCGCCAAGCCGCAAAGGTTAGGGACAGCTGCTTTAAAGAAGAAAAAATCTTGACTCCCTTTTACAGTTCATCAGTGACACTCAATTTCAAACTGTGCTGTAAATCGTCATCTTGCATTCAATATTTCCAACCTCATCAACCACTACTTTTCATGAGCATAGCAACAGTCCCACTAAGACAAGTGCTAACTTCTTTGCCTCCTTCTTCAACCAGGTCGAGAAACATTTTAGAGATGTCGAAAGCCAAAAGGTGATGCAGCGTTCACAAGTCCAGCCAACACAGAAGGAAAGCGCCCTCTCATCCTGAGTTCCACCTGCCCTTCCTGGTTGCGACAGATTGCTCCTGTGGGGGTGGGAGGGTGGGGGAGCCCTTTGAACATGCAGCAGCAGATGAGACTTCCTCAAAAGTGGGCAGGGAGGTTCCACTTCTATGTTGTGGCTACCTTGTAATGATGGGACCCACAGTTTCTGAATTTTAGACTTCAAAGACAAAAACAAAATAATAATGTAAAAACTCATTCATTACTTGACTAACGGGCTCTTTACTTTTTGCCCTCCAGGTTTCCCCCGAGATCAGTCAGCTGTCTTGTATTTGAGGTTTTTTTCCCTCCCAGATTTTTTTTCCTGCTTTACTGAAATAAATTCCATGCCACCCCTTTTTCTGCTGTATGCTAGGAGAATTCAGCTCCTTAGTTGTCCTATTAAAAAGAAAAAAATAGAGGAAACAGAAAATAACGAGCTGACTGTGGTGATGTAATTAGGACTTGTCTATGACTGGCGATCTCATTTGGTTTTTGTTTGCACCAGGCGAGGCTTGAATTAGCCTTATTTTTCTTATCTTGAAATACATATATAATAAATATCTATCTCTATATTTATATCTCTATATATCTATTATTGTGTGTGTGTGTGTGTGTGTATACTTTAAATATTTTTCTGGTTCTTGCAGTACTCAAAATTGGGATCATGGCAGAAAAAAATCTCTATGCTTGTTAACAATCAAGCCTTCTGCAGTTGGCATTTTTAGCTTGGGCTTCAGTGGGTCAAAACCTATTGAAAATGTATACTTATGGTACAAGCTTCTCCCATTTGGTCTTTGCACTAAGTTTTACCTTGCACATTATGTTATATTGCCACAAATCTGTGTTCTACTAATACCACTGGATTAGAACTGCTAACCAACATTACAGATGTAGTGGATAATGAGTCTGTTGGAATCATTCTGTCCTCAAAGACATGAACAGTAGATCTCATAACTTCCTCTTGGTCATATGCTGTTCTGACCACAGTGAAGAACCCCAGGATTTTCTGTAGGTAAAGGTTGCTTGAGTGAAATGTAAAAAGCATCTGAATTGGCAGGATAATAGAACAGCCTCAGTGGGATTTTTCCCTGTAGCATAGAAAAAGCATCTTTCCAGTGTTGTGTAGCTGTGTCCATGGCATCTGCAGAGGGACAAAGACAAGTAAATAACACGTGTTCTGGTGCAAATGTACATGTACCTGCGTAAGACATCACAATGCAAGTATATCATCTGTATGTCACATGACACATGTTTTGATGTCATGGCTTATTGTGGATAGTGCTGGCTGCATCACTGTTAAAAGGACAGGTTACTTCAGTTTTTTGTTTAAAGATGTTGGAGATCAGGCACAGTAGCTGTAGTTCTAGGGATCCAAATATGATTTATGCAATAAGCTCTGTCCTGGCTTGGAGACGCTGTCCAAAAAGTATAGCTTTCAGCTAAATTGTTGAAATGTTCAGCATTTACAGTATATGATTTGCTTCTCCTGGACTTGCTCTCAGGGTCCTTCATAAGTATCCTCGGTTTGGAAACACATTTTTGGAAGATACGTGGGATACAGAGATAACAGAGGATGGAGGGTAGCTGTTGGGTTGGGAGATGATGGATGGATGGATGGAGAGAGAGAGAGAGATAGTGTTATTTTTAAACAAAAGGGTGAAATTTTAAATAATTCAAGCCCTGCTTTGCAGTATGGAGGGATGTTTTTAGCATTGTCTAGCATAACCAATAAAAACCCAGAATATTTTTAACCATCAAACAAGCATTTGTGTTGGTGGGGTGTCTTTAAGGGTGCAGGTAGAGGATGTTGGGCGGGGGTGGGGAGGAAGGATTCTACAGAGAACTGGAAAACAACAGACCATACTGCTTGTTGAATTGGGAGGATACATTCTGTGCAAACTGGCATGCTAACTTGTGCACTGTCATGTTCTGTTGGGTGTGCCTATTTTACATATTTCTCCATCAGTTCTATATTTCTATGAATGAGGTATGTTGCTGGATATTTTTGTAAAATGTGTGAGTTAATGTTTTTGATGGTTGCAAGACAGTGCAACTTTAATATGGATGACAAGCAGAAAAGAAAAGCTTTATGAAACAAAACAAACCCTATGCATTTGTTCTCTATAGTCTACAACAAGCACTGAAATGATATGGTGGAGTTGTAGAAATTTCTTCAGATCATATAGATAACTTTTCATTTTGATAAAGTGCCTCAAAACATTCTAGTTAGAAAATTAGAATGAAGTGAAGTGGATATGTAGCTGGCTCAAAAATACTCAAAAGTGTTCATGATTAGTTCCTTGTTAAACTGGGGTGAAATGGCACAATTATACACAACTTTTATTAGCCACTTGAATGAAGAGGTATAGAGAATGCTAACTGAATTTTTAGATGGCACAAAAAAGAGAATCCCACAAGACAAATGTTTTTGATAGGTTAGAGAAGCAGGCTAGAAATACTAAAATTGGAGAAGTGCAGAGTTCATACAAAGATAGAATAGCTAGCTAGGTAGTGATACTTAGCTGCAGAGTGAACATGAGTCTGTTGTCAAGGTTCCGACTGATGATCCCAATGAAGTAAGCACAGCTGAGACATTCCAATCTCTAATGCAAAACTTCATTGAGTACAGCATATCAGCACTGATGACTAGAAAACCAGCTCTGGCGAAAATGGTGCCAGAGCAGTAAATTAAAAGTGTAGAACCTCCCTTCCCCTCTGATAGTGCAGGTCACATTCCCCAATTACCATGTTTCCCTGAAAATAAGACCCGGTCTTATATTTTTTTAGCCTCCAAAAGAGGCACCAGGTCTTATTTTCGGGGGATGTCTTACCCGCTCACCTTCGGACTGCCACAGCCAGGCCTCCCATGCACCGACACCTGTCACAATTGGTGGCAGCGGCGCAATGCGCCACGTGACGTGCGGCCACAAGCGGCTGCAGAACTCAGGCAGCAGTGCAACAGGTTGGGGCGTGGGAGGCCTGGCTGCAGTGGTCCTAAGGTAAGTAGGTGCGGAGCGCGTGGGGCAGCTCCACCCCCCACCCCGCCCTAGCTTGATTTTTGCCCATGTGCCTCGCCCCCAAACTAGGGGTTATTTTGGGTGTAGGGCTTATATTAGGCGCACGCATAAAAATGAAGCTAGGGCTTATTTTTGGGGTAGGTCTTATTTTTGGGGAAAACACGGTAAGTAATAATAATAA
>JALGBA010000469.1:137500-180241 GCA_023970755.1 Azemiops feae | reverse complement strand
GGACTCTTCTTGTTGTTGTTGTGCCATATCCGTTATCGGACGTTGGCGATCATGTTGGCGATCCTGTTTTTATCAGCAGCCGCACGAAAAAGTGCTGCTGAGTTTTGTCCAAACCAATCCCTTAGATTTTGAAGCCACGATCTTCTTCTTCTGCCTGGCAGGACTCTACAATCTTGGAACTACCTGAAAGATCTGGAGGACATCAGGTCAAAACCTAAATTGATGGGTGGAGAAGGAAGGGAAAAACTAAGCTAAGCCAACCTCTAATACTATAGGTAATTCTCAACTTATAACCACAACTGGGACCAGAATTTCCCTCGCTAAGCGAGGCAGTTGTTAAATGTTAAAATACCCAATTTTACAAGCTTTTTTTGCCATTGCCGTTGTTAAGTAAATCATACGGGCACTAAGCGAATCCAGCTTCTCCCACTTGACTTTGCTTGTTGGAAGCTCACTATGGGACATTGCAACCGTCGTAAATACAGGCTGGTTGGCAAGCAGCTGGGATCACATGACTGGGGAGATGCTGTGATGACAGTCACGAGTGGAAGGACCAGTTGCAAGTAATTTTTGTTCTGTGCCACTGTAATTCAAATGGTCACTAAACAAACGGTTGCAAGTCAAGGACTACCTGCATTCCTTCCATTCCTCATTTTGGTAGACAGACAAACCTGGGGGGGGGGGAAGTCATCCTGGGGAGCAACTGTGAGACTGGGCTTTATTTTATTGGAGGGGCCCGGCCCATCACCATTTTCCTTGCCACACAACTGAACTTATTTTTTTCCAATGGAAAGTTGATGCTCATTGCAAGACCTACAATCTTTATCATGCTCCTAGGTGCTATAATTATTCTTGGGAAATAAAATTAACAGGTTGTTGTATCCTAACATAGTGAAAACAAGGCACCTTCTCAACTGAATGAACAAAAAGACCAAACTAAAGCAGGTGGCAAAAAAACCCAAAACATCTTGCAAGGAATTGGGTGGGAAAAGCAACGTCACTAATTGTCCTTGGACAATGGGGAATTCTAAGATTGGCCAATTCTATCCCAGCAGCCGTTTTGTGAATTTACCAAGAAGACCAGGGATCTCCAAACTTGGTAACTTTAAGGATTGTGGACTTAAAACTCCCAGAATTCCTCAGCCAGCCGGAATTCTGGGAGTCAAAGTCCACAAGTCTTAAAGTTGCTAAGTTTGGAAACCTGGAACAAGACCATCTCAATCTCTTTCCGAAGTTGCCAATCTCACTTGGTCAAAGAAGAGCGCAAGATCGGAGGTCAGAGAGATTTGGCCCACAGAATCGCCAAGAGTCAGAACGACTGGATAACATCATCATCAACATTATTATCTGATTTTTATATATTTTATATGCAGCCCAAGACAATTCCTCTTCACTCAGCCCTAACCCTGGCAAGTCAAAAGGTTGGATACCCATGGTTTAGAACAGAGGTCCCCAACCTTTTAGGGACCAGGGACCAGTTCCGTGGAGAGAGGTTTTTTCTGCGGACCGGAAGGTGCGTGGTTTTGTGTGCTGCCTGCATCCCGCGGATGGCGCTTTGCTTGTTTGTGCGGAGCGGTTGCTGGCATGCCGTGGCCCGGTATCGGTCCACGGACCAGGGGTTGGGGACCCCTGGTTTAGAACCATTCTCCCGCAGCTCTGGGGGCGAGGGCTGTGGCATCACCTGTTTCCTGAGTCTTGTCGCATTCTGCTGTTTGGCTCTGATTCACGTAGACTTCTCCGTCTCGCAGAAGCCAACCCACCCCGCTTACAAGCTGCACAAATGGGTTCTCTGTAGCAAAGACCTCTTCCTCAGAGAGGTAGCTGGAAGAGATAACAAAAAAAAAAAACTCAGATTAAAAATTCCAGAGAAGCCCAAACGGTTACAGGCAATCCTTGTTTAGTGACTGCTTCATTAGTGACTATTACCAATTACAGTTTTACTATTTACAATTGGACCCGGAAATCCAGTTGTAAATCGTTGCAGTCATAAGTCGAGGCACCCACATGACAAGACCTGGGGTTTTTTTCCCCCAACCTTTTTGAGAGTGGACATTAAATAAATCACTACGGTTATTAAGTAAATCACATGGTCCTTAAGTGAATCCATTCTTCAGGAAGCCAGCAAAAAACTGCCAGAAATGTGGAAAAAAAATATTGCAGATTGTGGTTGTGTGATTGCAGGACCCAGCAAGTGGTTGCAAAGGGCAAGTGTCTGAAATGCAGTCAGGGTGGCAATATTTTATGAAGGCCAAAAGTCCTTTATGGACCATAAGTCACACGTTTCAAGGCCACTGAAATGCCAAGCGGTCATAAAAAGAGGATTGTTAAGTCAAAGACTTGTACAGCAGTGATGAAAAGGTAACAAATCATACGCATAGTCACAGTTTCACTTAACAATTGCTTCCTTAAAGAATCCAGATGCCAGTCTCAATTGTTGTCACTGAACAAGGAGTTGCAGTTGTAAAAAAAAAACAAAAAAAACAATGCCAACACTTACCCAAAGACTAAAGTGCCATCTTTCCGGATTCCAAACTGAGCATTCTGCACGCCGCCAGAGGACTGGACCAGCTGCCCGTTGCTGACCACGTTCCCTAAGCACGCTCCAGTGTTTGTGTCAAAATAGCCCCCATTCTGGGCCACAAGGCACTGACGTCGGCTCACCGTCTCTTCCACGGTGGCTCTGTGGCGGAGATGGCAGCCCCCCGGCCCCCCAGGCTCTAAGACAGAAAAAGTCCTCAGGGGGTCTCGCACAACCGTCACGTGGCCGTACACCTGGCGGCGATTGGAACGGTGCGGCGGGATGTCTGAAACAAATCTATATATAACAGGCAGAGGGGAGGTAGTGCTGTTGTGGCTGGGCCAGGTTTCATGCGTCGCATTGCCACGCAGGAGATCCTGGCAGTCTCGGATGTACCGATGGTGGTGCCGGGGGCCATGCTGAGGAGGGAGATATGACAGCAAGAGGTCATCATTCAAAGAATTCCTGATAGAAGAAAACAAGGGGAAAGCTTTATCTGATAAGTCCTCTCCAGGTGAGTACAGGTAGTACTAGACTTACAATCACAACTGCGCCCAACATTTCCATTGTTAAGTAAAACAGCTGTTCGGTGAGTTTCCCCCCATTTTATGATCTTTCTTGCCACAGTTGCTAAGTGAATCACTGCAGTTGTCAAGGTTCCGACTAATGGAACACTTCAAAGAAATTCCAGGCATTGTTTATTCTGAAAAGTCTTTAATCAGGAACACAATGTCGGCACATCATGAATGGGTGCCAAGATCTGAATTTCCTTTTCTTTGCACATTACATTTCAAGCTATTCCCCTCCCCTATTTTGCAGTCATAATTCACATTTTCCTCCCCCCCTACCATCAACTGAAATTAACTCTAAAAATACCAGACAGTTCTGCATATCTTGTCAAAGCAATAATATCCTATATTAGCAGTGTTGACAGCAGCTTTTAACGGTTGTTAAATTAGTTACAGGCTTGTTAAATGAATCTGGCTTTCCCCATTGGCTTTGCTTGTCAGAAGGTTGCAAAAGGGGATCACGTGACCCTGGGACACTGCAACCATTTGCCAAGTGTCCTAAGTTGGATCACATGACCATGGGGAGGCTGCAATGCTTGTAAGTCGCTTTTTCAGTGCCGTTGTAACTTGGAACAGTCACAAAACAAAAAGTTGCAAGCCAAGCACTACTTGTAGCAAGTAAAGCATAATAAACAAGTTTTGGATTTGTCTTCCTTTTCACCCTCCAGACTGAAAATCCATCTTTTTTTTAACTGGCTTATTCTATTCATCACTTATAGAAAGCGAATTTGGTGCAGTGATTACAGGACTGGACTAGAAACTAAGAAACAGCGAGACCTCCTTTAGGCATGACAACCAGCTGGGTGCCTTTGGGCCAGTCCCTCTCTCAGCCCAATCTACATCATAAGGAGAAGATAGGATGTTGGAGAATTATATATGCCGTCGTAGAATAATCACAAAAAGGTGTGCTATAAAATAATAAATAAAATACATAAACAGTCATTAAACTTCATAATCACAGAACCACATCTTATACCCAATGTGTATCATAGTGTTATTATTACGACATATGTTATACACACACACGTAGCCCAGGAAAACCGGTTTTAAAATAACTATGTAGCTCAAGCATTTCTCTGCAGGGCAAAATATTGACACCCTGCAAAGATTTATTGTTGTTTTTTTAATTATACTTTTAGAAACGCAGAACAGGGCTTACTTCGCCTTCTTTTTCAGCACGAAAAACGACCTTTTAATGCTAATTGCATCAGGCGGAAGAGGGGGAAAAAACCCGCCAGCCCTGCTAGGTGGGCCCCCTTTCCCCTTCCCTGGCTCGCCCGCCTTACCAGGCTCCGGCGCTGCCGTGAACTCCCCCAAAGCAGTGAAGCAGCCCCCCAAAAAACGCGGCCAGGGCAAGACCTCCGAGCCCGCTGCCTGAGATATGCGACAGGCAATTCATGGGGGCCGCCATATTGAGCTGAAAGGCCGGTCACATGATCCGAGGTCACGTGAGGCTCAGGGAACCTCGTCCTTCCCGGGCGGAGGAAGGCATAGGCGTTTGGGTTTGCCCTCTGGTGGCCAGCGGGGAGAACTACAAGGCTTGAATGGGGGGAAACCCTAGAAATGCTCAAATGTGTCGGTTCCAAGGCTGCTTTTCTAAAAGACAACTGGGCTTTTTTTTTGTTTTTGTTTGAAAACGTTTCGCTTCTCATTCAATAAGCTTCTTCAGTTCCTCATTTAGAACTGAAGAAGCTTCTTGGATGAGAAGCGAAACGTTTTCAAAGAAAACACCAAGCAAGTCCAGTTGCCTTTTGGAAAAGCATCTTTGGGGCAACCGTCACCGGGACGATTGAGAATCTCCATAGACATGCAGACATGCAGGGTTTCTCAATTTGGCCACTTTAAGAAGTGGGGACTTCAACTCCCATAATTCCCCAGCTGGTCCATTCTGAGATTTGAAGTCCATACACCTTTAAAAGGTGCCAAGGTTGACAGAGACTCGTCCGTAGAAGCAAAATCACAAAACGGCGTCTCACTTTGGCCATGTCGTGTGGGGGAATTTACTGGAGAAAGTGATTGTGTTTGGAAGAGTCTGCAGTAAAAGGAAACCAGGATGCCAAAGACCACGATGGCTGGCCACCATCAAAGCTGACCCCAGCCAAGCATAGAACAACTCAAAGAAGTACAGGTATTCCTTGACTTAACAACAGTTCATTTAGCGACCATGCAAAATTACAACGGCACTGAAAAAAGTGACTTATGGCCATTTTTCACAGTTACGACCTTTGAAGCATCCCCATGATCATGTGATCAAAATTCGAATGCTTGGCAACTGGGTTCATACTTATGACCGTCGCTGTGTCCCGAGGTCATGTGTGATCCCCTTTTGCAACCTTCCAACAAGCAAAGTCAACAGGGAGGCCAGAGCGGGGGCGGGGCAGGGGGTGGAGCAGGGGCGGGGCCAGTTTTTGGGCACTCCGTCTCTAAAAGGTTCGCCATCACTGACCTAGAGTGCAAACCCCAGGTGACCTCCAATGACCACTAGGGGGCAGCAAAAGGCCACAACATTCTCTTTACTACCTTCTAGTGTTGTATGGATCCAGATCAGGTTAAGAGCCAAGTTAGTTGTGAAGATGGAAACATGGTTGCTTGCACATTTTTTTAAAAATCAGGCGAGGCAGAGAGCCTGCTTGGCATCAGGGAAATATTTGTAGCCCAGAGTTGAAATGAAATGAAACAAGCTCAGAGCACCAAGGACGACCCCCTCAATGGTTATTCCTCTTTTTTCCTCCGATGTTTCTCCTGTTTTGTTTGTTGGCTCAACGTAGGCAAATTCTTGGAATCAAATTGCTGGAGATCTTTTAAAAAGGCAAAGATCAAGGTATATAACGCCAAAAATTCTGTTGATCAGAAGTTGTGCAGGAATCATAAACGCAGTTTACAAAAGCAGTTTACCTTCCTTCTTGGCGATGGATAAATTCACTACAGCTTCTGCAGTTAGGGCAGAACTGGAACTTTCTCTCTCCCCTATACTCCCAAAGTGACCTCACAATTAAATGACATATTTAATAGCAGTATTTCAGTATTTGAGGGGCTGTCACACAGAAGAGGGGGGTCAACCTATTTTCAAAAGCACTAGAAGGCAAGACAAAGCAATGGATGGAAACTAAACAAGGAGAGAAGCAACCTGGAACTAAGGAGAAACTTCCAGACAGTGAGGACAGTCAACCCGTGGAACAGCTTGCCTCCAGAAATCATGGGCGCTCCATCACTGGAGGCTTTTAAGAAGAGATTAGAGACAGTCACTTCTCTGAAATGGTATAGGGTCTCCTGCTTGAGCAGGGGGTTGGACTAGAAGATCTCCAAGGTCCCTTCCAGCTGATTGATTGATTGTGATTAAAGTACTGATTGCAGGAACTGATGGACAGACTGCCAAAGCTGTGCCTTAAAGAGCAGGCTTTCCATAAGCCCTTTTAAGACTTGGACAGTTCAGATTATAAGCACTGTTTCACAATATTGATTCTTCTGGTTCAGTTTCCAGCTTAAACAAATCTGAAGGCCAAGGAGAGGCTCAAACAATGGACATATCCCAGATGACGTAACATCTCTTAAATGTGCCAAGTCCTTGACAGAAAGCTGGCACGACATAAATCAGTTTTATTAAGGATTTACCTGCCACAACACCTTAGAAGACCTCTCCGTAGATCTTTGTTTAAACAACTTGAGGGTTACACAGAGTTCATTTTGCAGAAAAGTGGAGTGAGTGCAGAGTTCCAGCTGTTGAACACCTTGCATTGAATGTGTCCTGAGTGACCGATGGTGTCAGGGCCTGGATGGGGGCAGTAAACCATTCCTTTTAGAGCCCTCATTGACTTTTAATACTGTCTACAGCAGGGGTTTTCAAACTTGGCCCTTTTATGACTTGTGGACTTCAACTCCCGGAATTCCTCAGCCAGGCACGTGTGTCTGGCTGAGGAATTCCTGGAGTTGAAGTCCACAAGTCATAAAAGGGCCAAGTTTGAAGACCCCTGTCTACAGTGTGTTGTGGAGTCCTCAGTGCTCTCTAAGCATGGTTGTTTTTATGCAGATGTTTTGTTACCTGACTAGGTAACACCCTCAGTGCTACAAGGGAGTGGGCTTTGTTCTCTGTTTATACACTTACCATTTACATACCCCTCAAAAAAGAGACACTAAAAAAGATAGGAAGGAAATAGAAAGATTAGAACGCATCCTCTCCAGCAGCAAATATTCAGATAAGCATAGATTAGCACCAGACAAACAATCAAGCAGAAAACAATAGCAGAATCAAGAAACTACCAACTCAGACAAACAAAAGTTAACAATCAGCCTTATCAAGGAACCACCAAGAAGGAAACAACACTCCTACCAACGCTGACAGGGCAAACTAACTGCATATAAACCAAGAGCAAACCCCACTCCCTTCAAGCACTGAAGATGTTACCTAGTTGGGTAATGAAACATCTGCAAGAAAACAACCAAACTCAGAGACCACCAAGGACTCACAGTTCAAGCTACATATAATTATTTCTACTGGAACCATGATATCTTTCTAGACCACCTAACAGAATAACAGAGTTGGAAGGGACCTTGGAGGTCTTCTAGTCCAACCCCCTGCTCAGGCAGGAACCCCTATACCATTTCAGACAAATGGCTGTCCAGTCTCTTCTTAAAAACTTCCAGTGTTGGAGCATTCACAACCTCTGGAGGCAGGTTGTTCCACTGATTAATTGCTCTAACTGTCAGGAAGTTTCTCCTTAGTTCTAGGTTGCTTCTCTCCTTGGTTAGTTTCCATCCGTTGCTTCTTGTCCTGCCTTCAGGTGCTTTGGAGAATAGGTTGACACCCCCCCCCCATTTTTGAGTCAGCCCCTCAAATATTGGAGCACTGCCACTGTGTCACATAGTTCTTCTTTTCATTAAACTAGACATACCCAATTCCAGCAACTGTTCTTCTGTCAACGCTGCTAACATCGGATGTTTTTGCATTGACAACAGAGGGAAATGTAGCCATCTTTTACCTTTTGCTTTTAGAGTTAGATGAGGCTGGGAGGGGGGATGTGAACGAGAGTCCAGCGAGACATAACAACACTAAACCTAGCGTGAAAAACAAGGTTATTGTAACCAGAGCTGATAAGGAATTGGCGGGCTGGAGAACTGGACAGGAGGCCCTCGCTTCAAGCTAATTGGGCAATGTGATTTATGACTGTTAATTGAAGGAGGGAATTGCGCTTTGATACTATGTGCTCAGGGGAGGGGAATTCAGTTTTTGGCTTCGCTTGTGTAAATGCCGATCTTATGCTACTCGAATAAAAGATTCTTTAGGTAAACAATGCCTTGAAGTTCTTTTGAAGAGTTTCATCTGTCGGAGCCATGACGTCTTCATTCTCCATTCCTCGAATCATCTTCGTTGCTCTTCTCTGCACTCTTGCTAGTCTGTGGATGTCGGGGAAACTATTTTTCGGTGCTGCTGCAGCTTTCTCTGAGGATGCTTTGGGTCTGTTATAGGGAAGGAGAGTTCCGTCCGGTGGCTTCTTACTTGAAGTACACCACAATCCTTGCCTCCCGACTTTTGAATACCTACCTGAAATTGCTAGGAAGGTCATCCAATAACTCAAGAGTACAGTATCTTCAGACTGCTGCTGATACCTAGATTTATGTCCCCGACTCAGGCTGTGGAGGAGAGGATGTGGAGGCCCTTCACAAAATCATTTGTATCCTAATCACTTTCGGCAAGGCCCTCCACACTGGGCAGCCTTTGAAGACCATTGGAAAGCTACAACTGGTTCAGAATGCAACTATGTTTTTTGATTAAATAATGTCATCAATCTGTCAGGAACTCCTGTGGCATCTGGAACACCACCCTCCAGAAAGACATGGGGGCATCCCATCTGGTTATAAGGGAAGTCATGGAAATTACTTTGGAGAAACTACACGGGGTCAGCTACAAAAACATATTTAGCCGAGGTGCTGAAGAAAACGTCAGAAAGTATCTTAAACTGACTCTGCTTTAACTCCCAGGAGCATAAGAGGGAAACAGAAAACGTTTTCTGGAAGGCAGGAAATAAAATCCACCAATATGCTGAAAATCTACTTTATTGACCTAGAGACGGTAGTAACAAAATCTTGAAATCTTCTTTTCCTTTCCTTTCCTCCTCCTTATTCCTCCATGTCTAAATTTACCGACGAGCGGATTTGCAGGGATGTGTGTTGAAGCGGACTTAATTTCGGAATTTTTCGCACCTGGGATCCACCTCAAAGTGTTGCTAGGAGTAATGCATTTTAGAGCCGATGGAAGACTTTTCTACTCTAGCTTTTTCAGAGGACTAGAGAGACTAGCTTTCGAATCCAGGAGAGCTCAAGATGCTTCAGGATGAGATGCATGGCTGAATACATCTAGAAGACAACCAGGTTTGGGGTGGGGGCAAACACTGGTTCCTTTCTTTAAAAAAAAGAAAGAAAACAGAACAAGCTTTTTTTTTTTTCCCCAGACGAAGTCAGAAGTTTCTTTTAGGAAAGTTGCCCAGAGAGAGCTGGGTTTAGACTGTGATAAAGAAAGAGGTCCAAAGATGGACCATCATTAGGAGCTGTGTAAGAGGAAGCTCCCAAGTGCTCCAACAGCCACACCAGTGTTATGGGAAGAGCAGACACCTGCAATGAAAAGAACATAGAATCATAGAGCTGGAAAGGACCTCAAAGGTCATCTAGTCCAGCGGTGCCCAACCTTTGCAGCTTGGAGGGGGGGGGGGAGAGGGGAACCGGGCCGCACAAGCAGCCGGCTGGCGTGCACGTGCATGCACACACAGCTCGACTGCAAGTCGGGCTGCGTGCGCATGCGCATGCGCGCAGGCCCACCGATCACGCTGCGTGCGTGCATGTGTGTGCCACCCCACTAGACTAGACAAACCCAATTCCTGTGTCCCAGCTACCAAGAGTTTTACCTTCAATAAGTTTCTCTGATCTCTTAGTCCTTCTTCTCACTTGGCCCCCATCATTGGAAGAAGCTAGTAGATTGAGAGAAGAAATGAATCATTTGCTGGAAAAAGAGACTAGTATCATTTCTTTGGGAACCTAATCCTAAAATTTAGGATGCTGCATCTCTGTTTTTATGCGTTATCATTTTCTTGCATTTGCCTAAGTAGTTCAATACTCAAAACACTGGTGTAGGAGAGGACCAGGCTGAACCCGAGGGAGGGGTCAAGAGAGTCACCAGTCTTGAGACTTTTCATGCCCACAAGAGATTTAAGTCCAGCCCACCTTGAATTCCATTGGCTCTTATCCATAGCAATAGCATTTAGACTATATTCCATATTGGCTCATAGTGCTTTACAGCAGAGGTCCCCAACCTTTTGGGCACCAGGGACCAGTTCCGTGGAGAGAGGGAGAGGAGAGGGTGTGATTTTGTGTGCTGCCTGTATCCCGTGGATGGGGCTCTGCTTGTTTGTGCGGACCGGTTGCTAGCATGCCGCAGCCCGGTACTGCTCCACGGACCGGGGGTTGGAGACCCCTGCTTTACAGCAACCTCTGGGTGGTTTACAATGTCGAACTGTTATTTGCATAAGATCCTCCAACAATCTGGGTCCTCATTTTACCGACCTCGGAAGGATGGAAGGTTGAGTCAACCTCGAGTCCCATCAGGAACAAACTCCAGGCTGTGGGCAGAGTTTGCCTGCAATACTGCATTTTGTCCACCAGGGCTGCTAATGAGGTGCAACTCACTTAAGAACTGCCTCATTTAGCAATGGAAATTTTGAGCTCAGTTATGGCCATCAAGTCAAGGAGTACATATTCCTCATCTGGACATTTTTTGACAAAACGCAAGTCGCTGATGCCCTTAAAGTCGTGCAATCTACTTACTGTACATCCAGAAACATCCGTTCTCCTGTTTCTGCCAGCTGAGAATGTAATCAAGCCAGGAAGTCTGGAAGAAATCTGAGAATCCAGCTAGCCCACAAAACATAACTGTGAGGAAAGAAGATGCAGGTTGATTGGGGATCTGGTTAGCGCAACTTGAGGATTAAGAGAGAGAGAAAAAGACCTATTCCGTACAAAATTAAGGAAGGACTGGAAATTACCCACTTATTTTGAAGAGATCACTGACTGTGTGTATCCTAGATGAAGCTAAGTCCAAAAAGTGCTAGAGAATTCCACTCAATCTAATCAGCCATCAACGGGCACATAAAGATAAGCAACATTTATGCGCCATTTAAAAGAGGAATTTTAAAAAGAAGGAAACACACAGGCCAGAACACATCCTCTCCAGCAGCCAACCCCCAGCTAAGCAGGGATTAACCTCAGGATTAATACCAGACCAACAATCAAGCAATAAATAATGTTCCAATCAAGGAACTACCAACTCAGACAAACAACCAAACAGTAAACAATCAACCCATTCAAAGAACTGCCAAGAAGAAAACAACACTCCCACCAACACTGACATGGCTAGCCACTTGTAAATAAATAGAGAGCAAATCCCACTCCTTTCCAGCACTGATGATGTTAGCTAATTGGGTAATGAAATGTCTGCAAGAAAACAACCAAGCTCAGAGAGCACCAAGCGCCCCACCGATCACTTACTGTTCTCTGTAAAGATGTCTCCAAAATTGTCGATCAGATTGTTCTTTTCGAGATTGCGATTGGCTTGCATCATCAAATCACAGAACACGTTTTCATAATATCGGGCATTTTGGAAGAGAGAATTAGGGCACGATTGCTACAGAGGGAAAGGTGAGAATATAAAGAAAGGCGGGATAAAATATTGATTGATTGATTGCTTCCTCTTGCCAGCCCAAATGTTCCAGTGGTATGACAAAGCAATTGATAGAAGAAAATTAAGACAAGATAAAGCTCTTTAAAATGCTTTTAAAGCATAAAGTATCTGATTCAAAATACAAATTGGAAATAAAATTATTGCAGTAAAAATGAATGCACTTAAAATTTCTGCAGGTGGAGCTTACAAACTTACTGTTTATACCATTTTTTTTTTTTTCAAAATTTGGCAACTTTAAGATGTTGGACTTCAACTCCCAGAATTCCCCAGCCAAGTCCACAACCTCTACACCTCCCCCCCCCCAACTCTTTGCCCTTCTGTCCAAGATCCTTGCAAATGGATTAAAGATCTCAGAACATTCAAAATTCTTTCCTCTTCATCCTATGATTATCGTTCTAACCACCCTGGCAACGTGATCCAGAGTTATCGTGTGTAAATTGGGCAGCTACATACATTTGTTTAATAAACAAACGAACAAACATGGGCACTCTCTTACCATCTTGGCAAACAGGAAGTAAAAGAGTTGATGGGACAGTGAATAACCATTGCAGTGAGTGTTTATCATGAGACTGGTGCAATTATCGGGAATCCAGCATACATCCTCATCCTCCCTGTTAAAGGAAGACAAAACTTAGATAAGACTTCCTGCCCACTGTCAAGGATGAAACTTTGGCAGCTATATGCCTTTGCATTTAGAGTAAGGGGGGAAGGTATTACTTTCAAATGGATTAGATGGAGAAACAAAACTTCTATGATTCAGCTGAAGACTGTGAGAGCCTGAAACCTTTTCAAGGACACCATACAAGGTGTGGATTTGAAGCAGACGGTTCCCATGACAAAGTGAACTTGTTTATATGGACTACGTGAGACGTTGGGGGTTTGGCTGGGGAAATTATTGTTTAAGTCTATGAATTGGGGTTGGAACCTCAGAGTTAGTTTTGCTTCGACATACCCATGCAGTGTATTCAATAAACAGCAAGATTTTTGGAGGCCATCATTGCAATGTCCCAGGGACATGTGATCACCATTTGTGATGTTTCCAGCTGGCTTCTGATAAGCAAAATAAATGGGGGGTGGGGAAGCTGGATTCACTTAACAACCGTGTGATTCACTTAACAGCTCAGTGATTTGTTGAATAACTGGCGTAAAAGGTCGTAAAATTGGGGGTGAATTATTTAACAACCACCTGCTTAATAACAGAAATTCTGGACTCAGTTGTGGTTGTAAGAGCTGTGGGGACGCAGTGGTTAGAATGCAGTACCGCAGCTTCTGCTCACAGCCTGGAGTTCAATCCTGACCGGCTCAAGGTTGACTCGGCCCTCCGTCCTTCCGAAGTCGGTAAAATGAGGACCCAGATTGTTGGGGGAAATATGCTGACTCTGTAAACCGCTTAAAAGAGGGCTGTGAAGCATTGTGAAGCGGTATATAAGTCCAAGTGCTATAGCTATTGTTATTGCCCTTCCTTCCTTCCTTCCTTCCTTCCTTCCTTCCTTCCTTCCTTCCTTCCTTCCTTCCTTCCTTCCTTCCTTCCTTCCTTCCTTCCTTCCTTCCTTCCTTCCTTCCAATCCTGACTGGCTCAAGGTTGACTCGGCCCTCCATCCTTCCGAGGTCGGTAAAATGACCCAGATTGTTTGGGGCAAATAATGCGGACTCTGTAGACCGCTTAGAGAGAGCTGTAAAGCACTGTGAAGTGGTATATAAATCTAAGAGCTTTTGCTATTGTAAGTCAAGGACTACCTGTATCAGTTTTAAATCGAGCAATTTATTGCTTTATTAACTTGCTTTGTATATAATTAAATAGGTGCTCCACAACACACAGTTTATGAGTGGATCATGCCAGTGGTTACCAAATTGTTTTGGCTAACAGCCCTTCTAAAAATTTTGGGAAAATATCATTGGCATATCCTAAACACTGCTTAGTACTTAGAACAGGCCAATTCTTATTAGCTGTCCTTGATCTGCTCTTCAGAGGGGCCAGACCCAATTCCAGCCTTGGGGATGATGGGAATTGCTACCTTAATATATTTCGGGAAGTCTACAGACCGTCCTTGACCTACAAGCAAAATTCTGACCAGTTCCCATTGTTGACCAAGGTGGCTCTTGAGGGAGTCATACCTGATTTTATGACCCTTTTGCCAGTTATTAAACAAATCCCTCCTGTTTTTAAATGAATCAAGCACTCATTAAGCAAATCCAGTTTCCCCCCATTGACTTTTCTTGTCAGAAGCCAGCTAAGGAGGTCACAAATGGTGATCACGGGACCCTGGGAAACTGCAACAGTAAAAAATATAGGCCAGTTGCCAAGAGCCCCAACTTTGGTCAAGTGACCGTGGGAATACTGTGATGTTTGCTAGCCCAAGTCACTTTTTTCAGTGCTGTTGTAACTTCGAACAGCTACACAAGTGGTTGTAAGTCAAGGACTAGCTGTTTTGGGGGAGAAGGTACCCTAGGTAAGACGAAAATCGAAGCAAAATACCTACTGTGTTCCTAATACCGCTGTGAGGCAAAAATCACTTTTTTTATAATCCAGACAGGGGCCGCTTGTTAGGGAATAAGGAATAGACTCATTAATCTTTCTCCATTCCTGAGGGACCTTCCAAAATCCCGGTTTTAAAGCTGGAGCAAAGGCTGAGGGTGAAAAAAAAAAAAATGGGAAAGAGAGAAAGATTGCTTAGCCATGCTTGAGACTTAGACTAATTCAACCCATCTTCTGAGGGTGTTGGAAAAAACGAATCTCAGAATTCTACGGACGTCATCACTGAAAGAGTCTGTTTTCATCTGTTGATTTCTAAGCTGAATAGAAGAGGGAAGTTTTTAGCAAGTCTTCCTTCTCCGTTTCATAAAATCACAAGTGAAGCCCAAAGGTGCTTTTTCCAAAGGCAACTGGACTTTGTTTTTCCTTGAAGACATTTCACTTCTCATCCAAGAAGCTTCTTCAGTTCAGAATTCCAGTTCTCCAGAATTGAAGAAGCTTCGTGAAACGTCTTCAAAGAAAAACAAAGAATGTCCACTTGTCTTTTGAAAAAGCACCTCTGGGACAAGCATGATTTGGATGACTGAGAATCTCCATCAGACATCACAGGTTAGACAGGAAAAACAAAATAATAAGAGTTGGAAGGGACCTGGGAGATCTTCCAGTCCAACCCCCTGCTCAAGCAGGAGACCCTATACCATCTCAGACAAATGACTGTCCAGTCTCTTCTCAAAAGCCTCCAGTGATGGAGCACCCACAACTTCTGGAGGCAAGCTGTTCCTCTGGTTAATTGTTCTCACTGTTAGATGTCTACGGAGATTCTCCGCCATCCAGGTCATAGTTATCCCAAAGATGCTTTTTCACGAGGCAACTGGATTTTTTTTTGTTTTTCTTTGAAGACGTTTCGCTTCTCATCCAAGAAGCTTCTTCAGCTCTGACTTCCCCACCATCCGGTCAGAGCTGAAGAAGCTTCTTGGATGAGAGGCGAAACGTCTTCAAAGAAAAACAAGAAAGTCCAGTTGCCTCCTGAAAAAGCATCTTTGGGATTCTCACTGTTAGGAAATTTCTCTTAAGTTTCTCCCCTTGGTTAGTTTCCATCCTTTGCTTCTCGTCTTGCCTTCTGGTGCTTTGGAGAATAGGTTGACCCCCCCCCCTTCTTGTGGCAGCCCCTCAAATATTGGAAGACTGCTGTGTCACCCTTATTCCTTCTTTTGTGAATCTGTCACAGAGGAAGCAATCTCATAAAACCTAGAAAGTTTTGAAAAACGTGGTTACGCTAGCTGAGCCAGATTTTTCTGGCCCCTGTAAATAACATTTATAAAAATATATACAAAAAATTAACATGATGCAGAGTTACTCTAGCTAATTTTCAAATGTAGGGACACGTCAAAAACAGGGGAAGAAGTAACACAATCTGTGAACAAGACCCTCAGAGAGTGCAGAATGGCCTGCAACTGGCAGTCCTGCCAAATACACATATCTAAGTTTGCGGTTCTCAGTTTTTGCATCTTAAGCACCAGCAATCCCTGATGAAAGAATCGAGATTCCATTGGGATAGAAAACACCCCCTTTTCTGAGAATGCTGAGATTAATCAATCATGGTAAGTTTTAAGGAAATAAAGAGATATTGTGCCGTTAACAATATTGCTGAAATTGTAAATAATAAGTGAGCTAAGTAGGGCTGGAACAGTGGTATTTATTTATTTATTTAATATATTATTATCATTATCATTATTATTTTGTAAATAACTCAAGGCAGCTCCATTCTCTTTCTCTCTCTCTCTCTCTCTCTCTCTCTCTCATTTTGTTGTTAGTTGCGAAGTCGTGTCCGACCCATCGCGACCCCATGGTCAACGTTCCTCCAGGCCTTTCTGTCTTCTAACATTTTCTGGAGTCCATTTAAGCTCACGCCTCCTGCTTCAGTGACTCCATCCAGCCACCTCATTCTCTGTCGTCCCCTTCTTCTATTGCCCTCCATCTTTCCCAGCATTAGGCTCTTCTCCAGTGAGTCCTTCCTTCTCATTAGGTGGCCAAAATACTTGAGTTTCAACTTCAGGATCTGGCCTTCTAAAGAGCAGTCGGGGTTGATCTCTCATTTGGGATCTATCAATTAAGTCTGCCACATCAGTATAAAGCCCACAACCATTAAATTTCTTGAGAGAAGGAGACAGTATTAATGTTCTAGTCCTCACTGAGTCTCCAACTAAATTTCTTCAGGGCCATTTACAATAGAAAGACAACAATCCTCTCTCTGTATTAATTAGCTTATCTCAATTTTTGTGGTTGCTCCCTCCTCCTGTTTCCCCCCAAAACAGCAACTCCTCTAAGAAGTCATATGGGTAGGGAGAGAGTAGCTAGCCTAAGACAAGCTACTATGACTAGTGTACTTGAACCCAGGTCTCCCTGCTTCTAGCCCAACATTTTAACTGCTTCACCTCTCTTTTTCTATGCTGCCAGCACCTGGTACTCACAGATCAGGGCCCTGGTTTGCTGGCAGAACAGATATATTTGCATGCAAGAAAGTCCCAGACTTATTTCCCTGGCTTACAAATTAGATTCCAGAGCTAGGAAGAGCAATTATCTCACTCAGAATAAAATAATCTCCTGTATTCCTTTGGCAGAAGTGGATAATTGCCTTTCCCAGGGTAGATATGTAGTCCCCAAGCTCTCTTTGTATCTCTCAGAGTCTCTTCTAACAACAATTGTTGAAAATCATTGCAAGCTTCTGGCTGTTTTGTGCCAAACGCTCCCCAAAGGTATAACGGAAGCCATAAAACAAATGCATCATTGCTTAAAATAATGAAGCAATCCCAAGCATAAAGCAAGTAACATGGAAGATGAACTGGGGAGGGCTATCCTGACTCCATGCTAGTATGTATGTACGTATGTACCTATGCATTTATTTATTTATCTCCTGCCTTTTATTATTTTTATAAATACCCCAATGCGGCGAACATACATAATACTCCTTCCTCCTATTTTTCCCAAAATAACCACCTTATGAGGTGAATTCAGCTGAGAGAGAGGCCCTGGTCCAAGGTCACCCAGCTGGCTTTCATGGCTAAGGAGAAACTAGAACTCACCGTCTCCTGGCAATCAGCCCAAAGTCACCTGGCTGGTTTTCATGGCTGAGGCAGGACTACAACTCACTGTCTCCTAGTGATTGGCACAAAGTCACCCGGCTGGTTTTCATGGCTGAGCAGGACTAGAACTCACCGTCTCCTGCTTTCTAGCCTGATGTCTTAACCACTAAACCAGGGGCAGGCAACCTTGGCTCTTTTATGATTCGTGGACTTCAACTCCCAGAATTCCTGAGCCAGCATGGCTCAGCTTGGAAACCTCTCCCTTTCCCCTCAGCGTGGCTGGCTCAGGGATTCTGGGAGTTGAAGTCCACGAGTCATAAAAGAGCCAAGGTTGCCTACCCCTGCACTAGACGAAACTGGTTCTCTAGTTTACATCACTAGCAAACTCCCACACCTGTTAAGGAACAACTCTTGGCAATGAACTCTTGGCAAAAAGTTTTCTTTCCCAGACTTATGAAATGATTCACATCCATCTTCTGCGCCTAGGGAGACATGGGCAACCTACCTTTCCCAACCATGGTTACCTAACTCTACTGAAATAACATTGGCTTCTTCTACCTTTGTGGAAAGCGGGATCCTGTTTTTCAACATCTTGGGTTGCCTCCTCTATGAAAGCCAACAGCTTCTGCTTCAAAAGCTGGATTCTCTGCCACTCGAGGGTTAATTCCGACCGCCATAGCCATCTCTCCAGGACCGTCTTCAAATGTGCTGGAGGTTTGCAGAGGGAGGAAAAAGAGATGGGATTCACACTGTAGTATCTCGGAAGTAAAAAAGAGAAGGAAGAAACCAGCCGCTGGAATGACACGAATGGGATGTGACGCATCGCAAAGCTTTTCCATTCATTTTGGTGCTTTTTGAGGGAGACGGAAATGTAACACCAAGACCAGATTATTGATTGATTGATTAAGTGCCATCAGATCATCTTCGATTCCTAGCGACCACAAAGATTTCTCCAAGAAGGAAATGACACCAGAATATTTGACAGACTAGATCTTCCTGGTGTCTGGAAGGAGCTGAGCTGTGAAACAAACGCTACAACGACATTAATGCAGCTTTTTCTCCATCTGAAATGGATCTGCATTTCTATCCCTTCACGACAACTGCAGTTCTGGAATCTCTCCCATCATAAATTTCCCAGTCATTTCTAGATTTATTTATTTATTTAGCATATGGCACGTACAGAGGTCATGCAATCACTGATATACCAACATTAATAAAACACATTTTAAATACAAACACAACTATAAGTGTTAGTAGAGCATCAGCAGATATGTATGTATGTATGTATGTATGTATGTATATATGTATGTAAAATATGTGGACAGTACAATATACAAGATAAAATATTAAATTAAGATAAAAACCATGATAAAATCACCATTTATTTTATTTTATTTAGTGTATGGCATCTACAGAAGTCATGCAAATGACTGATACACAAATTTAGTTGAAATAATGGAACTGCATATTGCATCTCTCACAGACAAAAACTATAGAGGTGGCAATTAGACTATAACAGTTCTTTTAAGAACTCACTGACAAAAGATATTTAAAATCATCATAACGTGGTACCATAGAGTTGCAATAGGATAGAGGTGATAATTTGGTATCTAAGAAAGGTAACCATCTAACTGCTTCTGTTAGAACTATCTGATCTGATTTCTATTTTTTTTTTAGAAATGTTTTATTGATTTTTTACAATAACAATCCTTAGTGCCTAGTGTACAGTGTCTTGGTTTATATATTTTGAAAAAAAAACCCAGTCAATAGTAGTTAATTAACAGTCAATCATAATTATTGTAATTCCATAATTAATATATTAATTAATAGTATATTTCTTTGATCTTCCCTTCTCCCAATAATATTCTCCTTCTTCAACCTTAAACAAATATTATTCTTAATATTTTCAATGCATAAATGGTTAAATATAAGCTTTTGTTTTCTGTTTGTACAAATAACAATAACGTCCATGTATGACATTTTTTTCTTTTCAACTTGCGTTGTTTTTATAAAAATCATCGTATTAGTTCACCATATATCCTATTTTCATGTTCTCATTTAAGCTTAATTTCCCCTTAATATTCAAACAATTCTTATCAGTCATAATTTGCTCAATATTAATCATCTAAATATCCAGATTTTCCATTTAGATACACCATCCCAATGTTTTCATATTTCATGCATTATAAAAAATACTGTACTACTTATCTATCTTATGACTTCTACCTATAACGTCTTTTCTGTTCAGTTTATAATTCACTTACATTTGTAAAAGTTAATTTGTTAAATCACTATATATCCTATTTTCAAAGTTCTTATTTAAACTTAATTTCCCCTCAGTATTTCAGTCACTCCTTAGTCCTAATTCTCTTCAACTTAATTTACCTTTAAATTTCAAACTTTTCATTTACATACATCATCCCGATATTTGTACATTTTATATATTATAAAAAATACTGTACTACTTATATCTCTTATCCCTCTTACTGTAAGGCCCCTTTATATCCAAAGATATCTGTTCTTTTAACTGTATTCAAACAAGTGTTTGCTCATGTAATACTCCATCTGGTAGGGTGAGTCAAATCTCTTGAATCTGTCTCTGGCTTTCTTTTTCTCAAGTAGCTTTCCGGGTTGATATATTTCACTTGCCAGGAAGTTCTTGTATTTTTGTAAGTATTGTTGGGAGTGGAGAACACAGGATGCGTAGAACTCTAATGCCTGATCTGATTTCTACGTCACCCATCCGCAAGAATGATATTTTCCTATTTTGTAGGCTGTGGCAAGGATTGTGGAGGAAATGCAACACCACAGTACACTACCAATGCTATTTAGTAGAACTACAGTCAACGGTTGGATAAGAAACCCTCAGGAATTCTTAGGGCTAGACCAGTGGTGGCGAACCTATGGCACGGGTGCCAGAGGCAGCACTCAGAGCCCTCTCTGTGGGCACGCGCACCGTCGCCCCAGTCCTAGGCCTTCAACCTTTTCGCTTTAGGCCTCCACCGCCGTGTGCAAAAAAAAAAAAGGTTCAATCAATCAGTCAATTTCAACTTCTCGTGGAAAAAAAAAAGATCTTGCAAAGTTGAAATTGATTGATTGAACTTTTTAGTCCCACCCTGTCTGCCGTTACCACCGTAGCCACGCCCACCCAATTGGCCATGCCCACCCAATGGGCCACACCCACCCGGCACTCGACGATGCATAAGTGGGTTTTGGGTTGCAGTTTGGGCACTCAGTCTCTAAAAGGTTTGCCATCACTGGGCTAGACTCTTGTAAAAAGGCAAGAACAAATTGTCTTCCTATGGTTCTGAAGTAAATGACAGGGAGGTATCCATGAGTCATTAGAGTCTAGCTTGATTTGAGGGAGTCTTCCATTTTAACTTTTTAAAGGTCAGACTGTCGTCTTTATTTAGGTGACATCCGAACAGATCAGACTTGTCATTCTGCCCTGCCCATTTCTAGGAATAACATCCAATTTCCAAGCTTTCCTTGATCACATCCATGTTCCTCTTCTGCTGCCTTCCCTTCTTCTTTGTCCCATCAACACAATCGGCCTTTGTAGTCTTTCATCCACCTGGATGACATCCTCAAAACACGGGAGTTTCAGCCTGTCCCCCCAACCAACCTTCCAACTTTCAATAACCATCTTCAAATCAGTAGTTTAAAAGCGTCTGTCTCCTTTCCTTTCCTCTTTCTCATTCTCCAGCTTTCGAACACAAGAACACTTTACTTCTTGTGATTTTTGTTATCCTCCAAATGTATTCATCACTCATAATTTTATCCCACCTGTCACTGTCTTCCTCTTTTCAGTTTATCTCCCCCTTACTTCTCCCTCACAATTTCCCACTTTATGTGTTCCTCAGCCCAAGGACACAAAACACCCAGCTTCCTTTAACTGAAGAACAGAGTTGGAAGGGACCTTGGAGGTCTTCTAGTCCAACCCCCTGCTCGAGCAGGAAGCCCTGTACAAGTTCAGACAAATCGTTGTCCAATCTCTTCTTAAAAACCTCCAGTGTTAAGAGCACCCATAACTTCTGGAATCAAGTCGTTCCCTTCTTTGCAGTCAACTTTTAAGTTTAATAACAACCACAGCAGTGGCTAAAACGGGTACCTTCCAAGACAGTGTATCCCAGCACCGCGTCTACGTTGATTTTGTCGTGTTTTTCACCCAGGAACATAACTGCCTTCTCCAAGGCAGAAATGATAGCATTTCTCCTATCTTCCTGACAAGAGGAGCACTGCAGGTTTGTGAGACAGAACAACAGCAAAAATAGAAAACTCAGCATTTTTGCATTGGGGCAGGAGAAAGCAACAGAGGCTTTTTATAGTTCCTGTGAAAAACCTCCAGACCTCTCTTTGTCCTCCTTACACCTCTTTATATGCAGGATTTGTGTACACAAGCATCCACGTCAGAGCCCAAGAAGCTCTGATTGACACCCATGAGTCACCAACCTTCAGCTCTACATTCTTTACAAGAAACTATTAAAGTTCTTCCAGGGGCCAAATGATATTTTGTTGATGGATGGAAGTAGCTCAAAAGTCATTTGGAGTTGAGTGACATACAAGTCCTAGACAAGAAAATAAACTGATGGTTTTTGGTTTTTTTTTGGTATAAAAGTTATTGAATGTCTTAAAAAACTAATACAAAGTAAGAAAAGAAAGGAAAAAAGGAGAAACAAAAGGACAAAGGTACACAAAGAAAAGATAAACAGAAAGGTGTCTCCAATTTCTTTGCTGCAAATACAAACTGGATTACAAAATTATCTCTTTGGAAAAAAGCTTTATTTCCTTCAGTATCTAATATTTTCCAATCACCAGGGCCATAAATCATGTCCATTTTTTCTGCTGCATGCAAAAAATCCCTAAGGATTTTCCAGTCAGCAATAAAGCAAATCATTGTCTTTTCTTTAATTAAATTAGTCAAGTTTCATCAACTTCAACAACCATCCCTCCTTTGTAGACAGTACCGAATCTTTTCACTTTTAAGAAAATAACAATCTTGCATCAGTTGTCAGCTATCTAACCAAAGCTCTGTGATTTCCTTTCCAGCTGTTTATTCACTGAACCCAAATCAAAAATCTCTAGTTTCAAGTGTACATTAGTCTCCAAAATCTTTTAAAATCTTCTGACGTAGTGCATGTGCTTGGATCCAAAAATTGCTGGTTTTCTTGCACCTCCATACATCATAATAATATGTTCCTTCGTGTTGTTCACATTTCCAGCACAAATTTCTAGTACTGAGGTGAACCTATTTTCCAAGGATCCTTCTATCACAACTAATTCCTTTTCAACCCTGATTTCTTTCACTGATCTCATAACTATAATAATAATAATAAAGTTGGAAGGGACCTTGGAGGTCATCGAGTCCAACCCCCTGCTCAGGCAGGAAACCCTATACCATTTCGGACATGTGGCTGTCCAGTCTCTTCTTAAAAACTTCCAGTGTTGGAGCATTCACCGCTCTGGAGGCAGGTTGTTCCACTGGTTAATTGTTCTAACTGTCAGGAAGTTTCTCCTCAGTTCCAGGTTGCTTCTCTCCTTGACTAGTTTCCATCCATTACTCTCTGTCCTGCCCTCAGGCACCTTGGAGAATAGCTTGACTCCCTCGTCTTTGGGGCAACCCTGAGATATTGGAATACTGCTATCATGTCACCCCTAGTCCTTCTTTTCATTAAACTAGACATACCAATTCCAGCAAACGTTCCTGATATGCTTTAGCCTCCAGTCCCCTAATCATCTTTGTTGCCCTTCTCTGCACTCTTTCTAGAGTCTCAACATCTTTTTTACATCGTGGTGACCAAAACTGGATGCAGTATTCCAAGTGTGGCCTTACCAAGGCATTGTAAAGTGGTATTAATACTTCACGTGATCTTGATTCTATCACGTGATCTTGATTCTATCCCTCTGTTAATGCAGACAATAACTAATTGTCTGATTAAAGGCATTACACAGGGGATGAAGGCTAGTCCTGCTATTCCACAACACAAACAGCATTTGTTTCCTCAATGTCCCCGGAGCCTTCTTCAAGTGTGAGAAGAGTTAATTGGCCAGTCTCACACACTTGGGACTATCATTCAGGGTCTTATGACTCAACATGCCACTTGCAAACATTAGCCAAAGCCATAGAAGACTCATGTTTGATAATCTAAAATGAGTCAATGTCAACTTTTCTTTCCTTTTCTATCTTACAAGCCCAATATCCCACTCAGTTTCACACTCACAGTCACACCAAGGGGAACTATGAAATTACCACATCAGGAAGTTGGATGGGATTAGGTGTGATTTGGGAAAGGACCAGGTCAGTCCTGGGTGAGCCACACAGCCGAGTCGTATTTGCTAAATATAATGCCCACACTCCCAAGACTCCTACTATACAACAGAGAACCCACTCCCAAGGTGCTTCAAACATAAGTGTCCCCAGGAAACACACACTGTCCTTGGTCACAGTTAGTGCTTTTTAGGCGCAGCACCTGTTTCTTTGGGATTGGGGCGATTCCAGAAGAAAAGGTGTCCAATACAACAGGTCACAACCAGGGTGATCAGACCCACTAAGGCCAGACTCACTGCACCTATGGCTATGTATGGTCGGACTACCATTCCTTAAAATAGATCCAACCTACACCACACACCACTCCTAACACATTAACAGATGTTTTCCTTGTTCTTGTCTTCAGCCGTATGTAGAGGGTCAGCTTCCGGAGTGACACCAGTAAGGCCTTTTCTGCCCTGTATGTTGCCTGCCCGTTGCCAGTAGGGCAGTTATAGGGGGCGCTTCTTCAAGTGTACCACTAAAGGGCGGGCCTCGTCCTGTTCTGCCTCCCAATATTCATCAACTGCGGGCTTAACTCGAGTCCAGTGAATCCAAGACTTGGATTCTAACACCTTTACTGCAAGTGGAGAACACATGACCACAGTATACGGGCCCTTCCATTTAGGTTTCAAGTTTTCCCCTTTCCAGTGTTTTACCCATACTTTGTCTCCCACTTGAATATTATGACTGGGGGTACTCAAAAATGGTGGACTGAGGGACACACAATATTGTTGGATTTCTTGTATTTGCTTGTTTAACTCTCCCACCATTTGACTCACCCATGAAGCCCCTATTTGACTTAAGTCCCCTATATGATCTTTTCAAACTAGTACTTATGACAGGGGGTCTTCCAAGCATCATTTCAAAAGGAGAGAGCCTAATTCCTTTTCGAGGGGTGCACCTCACAGACCAAAGTGCTAGTGGCAAAGCATCCACCCACTTAAGGTGAGTTTCAAGGCACACCTTTGTCACCTTTTCCTTTATAGTCCGGTTCATCCTCTCTGCCCTTCCTCCCTGATTGAGGATGAAAAGAACAATGGAACCTCCAATGGGTCCCTAAGGATTTAGCCAGCGTCTGATTTACTTGATGTACAAACTCAGGTCCATTATCTGATGATATGAATGAGGGTACTCCATATCTGGGAATAATCTCCTTGAGTAAGATTCTGGCCACTTCTCGTGCCTGCTTGGTCTTGGTGGGGAAACATTCAGGCCACCCTGAATAATTGCACACTAGGACTAACATTGCTTTATAGAGTCCACATTTTGGCATTTCTGTAAAATCAACAACCAATGAATCCATAGGATAATATCCCTTAGGCTGACTTCCTGGCGGAAGAATAGGTCCTTGTCTTGGATTAACCTGGGCACAAATGTTACATCTCTCAGTTGCATGGGCACATAGCGGGTGAAGACGATTAATATACACAATACGGTGGAGGGCTTCAGCTAATGCACTCTTTCCCATGTGAGTAGTTGAATGAGTTTCCTTTACCACTGGCCAGGCTAAATTCTCAGGTACAAAAATCCTTCCGTCTGGGAGCACATACCACTCTCCCTGCCTGTGTCCTTGCAAATCTACACTTGCCTGTAGGTCTTCTGCTTTAGTATATCTAGGACTCAGTCCTCGTGGCATTTCCAATGCTACATAAGCTGTCATGTCAGGGTAAGCTTGTCTGTTTCGGGTTGCTGATAACCTTGCTTCTCTATCAACTGCTCTATTTCCTTGGGTTACTTCATCTTGTCCCTTTTGATGTCCTTTACGGTGCATGACAGCTACCCTCTTTGGTCCCAGGACTGCTGTTATAAGTCTTTCAATCAAAAAAGGATGTTTAATTTCTTTTCCTGCAGCTGTTAAGAATCCTCTTTCTCTATAGACCACAGCATGTACATGTAATGTGAGGAATGCATATTTAGAATCAGTCCAAATGTTTATACTTTCATCTCGTGCTCTTTCCAGTGTTCGTATGAGAGCCCACAGTTCTGCTGCTTGAGCACTTGTGCCTTTTGGGAGTGGCCCACTTTCTATGACTTTATCAAGCGAGACAACTGCATAGCCCGCATATCGTTCTCCTGTTGAGATGAAACTTGACCCATCAGTAAACCAATTATAGTCCACTGTTTTCAGTGGCACATCAGTTAAATCAGGCCTGCATGAGAATTGACTTTCTATCACTTGCATACAATTATGTTCAACTTTAGGACCTGGTATAGGCAATAGGGTGGCTGGGTTTAGGCCATTTGTCTGCTTCAATGTCACTTGAGGGTTTTGAATGAGGAGAGCTTGATACTTATAAATTCTGGAGTTAGTTATCCATAAATGTCCCTTTGTTTCCCAAACTCCACGAATTGCATGACTGGTATAGATTGTAGTTGGTTGTCCAAAAGTCAATTTATTAGCTTCCTCTATCAGGAGAGCTGTGGCTGCCAGAATTTTAAGACAATGTGGCCATCCCTTTGATACGCCATCAAGTTGTTTTGACAAGTAAGCTATGGGTTGTTGCCAACTACCCTTTTCTTGAGTCAGGACTCCAAAAGCCATATTATTCTTTGAGTCCACATACAAATTGAAAGGTTTTGCAAGGTTGGGAAGTCCCATAACAGGAGCTTGAAATAATGCCAATTTTAAAGCCTCAAAAGCCTGTTTTTGTTCACGCATCCAAACAAAGGGCTCTCTTTCTCCCCCCTTTGTGGACTCATAGAGTGATTTGGCTAGCAGGGTAAAATTCGGTATCCATATTCTACAATAACCTGCTGCTCCTAAAACCCCCCGTAATTCTCTCCTATTAGTTGGCTCTGCAATTCGGCCCACAGCTTCCTTTCTCTCATGTCCTATTGCTCTTTGGCCTTGACTTATACTATAACCTAAATATTTAACCTGGGGTTTCACTAATTGGGCTAATACACGCATTTTATGTCCTGCCTTAATATCATCAGTGTCAGAAGGCTGTGGGGGTTTCCTCTCTGTTTGTATACAGGTTTAGCCCACTCCCTTCTAGCATTGATATTACCTAGTTTGGTATTGAAACGTCTGCAAAAATACCCAAGCTCAGAGAACCCCAAGGACCCCACTGATCTAATTGATGGGAACTCTTAAGCTTCTGCCGCTCCTCACCTGTTGCAGCAACCCCCTGAAAGGGGGTCTTAGATGGGTTACACCTTGAAGGAGAATATTGGTAATTCAGGGTTGAAAATGAGGGGTCCTTGGTGCTCTCTGAGCTTGACTGGTTTCTTTCAGTGGTGGGATTCAGCCGGTTTGCACCACTTCGGCAGAACCGGTAGCTAATTTTTTTTTGTCCAGAACAGAATGGACTTCCGGAAGCAGCATCCACACAGAGAACCAGTTGTTCACCTATTGGAATCCCACCACTGGATTCTTTCATATCCTAACTAGGTAACATGATCAGTGCTAGGATTAATAGAATAGAATAGAATAGAATAGAATAGAATAGAATAGAATAGAATAGAAAATGGAGTGGAGTGGAGTGGAGTGGAGTGGAGTGGAGTGGAGTGGAGTGGAGTAGAGTAGAGTAGAGTAGAGTGGAGTGGAGTAGAGTAGAGTAGAGTAGAGTAGAGTAGAGTAGAGTAGAGTAGAGTAGAGTAGAGTAGAGTAGAGTAGAGTAGCGTAGCGTAGCGTAGCGTAGCGTAGCGTAGCGTAGAGTAGAGTAGAGTAGAGTAGAAAATGGAATGGAATGGAACAGAATAGAATAGAGAGTTGGAAGGGACCTTGCGGGTCATCTAGTCCAACCCCCCACCCAAACAGGAGACCTTACACCATTTCTGACAGATGGCAGTCCATCCTCTTCTTGAAAGCTTCCAGTGATGAAGCTCCCACAACTTCTGAAGGCAACTTCTGTTCCATTGGTTGATTGTTCCCACTGTCAGGAAATTTCTCCTTATTTCTAGGTCGAATCTCTCCTTGATCAGTTTCCATCCGTTCTTCCTTGCCTGGCCTTCAGGTGCAGTTACCCCTGAACTTAAACCTTCCTCTTGGATTCTCACTCTCCACGAGAAGGCATATTTGGTTGGAAGTCTTTCTCTCCCCCCCCCCCTTTTACATTCCCCACTCACCCCGCTTTGGCATTGATTAAAAAAGGACGAGGAGACACAATCTTTTCATTCAAGCGTCTGCAGTTCGTCCTCCCGGCCGGCAGGGCGGCGGCGTCCCGACGTGCCTCGCGGGCGCGCCCGGCAGCCGCTCCGCGCGGCCTCTCGCCGCCTCTCCCAAGATGGAGGCCGGCGATTGGCTGCTCTCGGGGTCGGCGCTGCTGCTGCTCCTGGCGGGGGCCTGGTGGTCGTTCCGGCCCCCGAAGCGGCCTGCCGACGTCGCGGGCCGCGTGGCCGTGCTGGTGGTGGGCGACCTGGGCCGCAGCCCCCGCATGCAGTACCACGCCCTGTCGCTGGCCCGCCGCGGCCGCCGCGTCGCTTTCATCGGCTACGCGGGTGAATCTTCCTCCTCCCGAGCCCGAGAGGCGGCGGGCCCAGGCCCGGAAAGCCGCCTTTCTTCCCGCAGGGCCCTCGCCCCGAAGCTGGAGCCGGGCTGCTTTGCCCTACTACAGCTCCCGGCAGCCCCGGCCAGGGCGGCCGTGCGCGAGGGATGCTGGGAGTTGTGGTTCCGCAGCCCTGGAAGGGCCCGCCTGGGTTCCTGCCCAACCTGGCGCCCTCCAGTAGGGGAGTGGGAGCCTGCGAGTCCGTGGCCTTCTGACAGGCTGGGGAGGATGGGGCTTGTAGTGCTCCCCCTGGAGGCTGCGGATGGGGGGAGGCTTCTGCCTTCTTGCTGGGGTGGGTGGGAAGGTCGCATAGGAGGAAGCCTTCTGAATATTTGGGGTACAACTTACGTGTTAGTAGTAGTAGTAGTAGTAGAGTTGGAAGGGACCCTGGAGGTCTTCTAGTCCAACCCCCTGCTCAGGCAGAAAACCCTATACCATCTAAGTGACTGTCTAGCCTCTTCAGATAAATGGTTGTCCATTCTCTTCTTGAAATTTTATTTTAGGGTTTCCATTTTTCAGGGGTTTTGCATACTTTTTATTCAGATTTCCGGCTCTCTTTCCTTTCTTGCCCATCCCTCGGGTTCGGATCCAATCTCTGAAAAGTTTTTTGCCCATCGCCAACACAACTGATGGATGCAATTGATTTGCGCTTTGGGTATTTAAAACTGCAGAAGCAACAACTGCCAGCCCTTGATTGAGAAAATCAAGGCATTTTTTTGGGTGGAGGTGGGGAGTATGAGACAGCCAAAATAAGCAGAATTAATCAACTGGTGTGCAAACTTACTGACCGGCAAAATAAATAAATAAATTGGCAGGCGACAAAGGAACAGAGAGCCAGAGTTTTCTTAAGATTATTCTAGATATAACTTATTACAGTGACTTCTTCCCACAATGTTCTTTGGGTCCTCCTGCTTCCTTTGTGGTATGTTTTCTTTTGAACCTGACCTACTGCTGCCATCATCTCAAAACCAGGCCAAAGGGAGGGGGCAGCCAACCTATTTCTGAAAAGCTTGTGTGTAAACTCTAGCTATGCTTAATCAGAATGCAGTTAGTCATGGGAGTAATTTGAGGTTTGTTTGTTTGTTTTTTAAATAACCTGCCCTGTTTAGATTAGGAAGAGAAGCATAATTGTTCCTGTCTTTCATCTGGTTGATGGTTTCACAGTAATAAGTTACAGCAGAAGTCTTCAGCCCTCATTTCTTTCTTTGAAGTGGGTCAGATACCTGCCACAAGGCAGATCACATTGAGAAGATCATTTAGGGCAGAGATCCCTTTATTCATTATTTCAAAAAGCTTTCTAACCTTCTACAGAACATAGAATTATAGGAGTGGAAGGGACCTTATAGTCTTATAGTCCAACCCCCTGCTCAAGGCAGGAGAACTTATATCATCCCAGTCAAATGATCGTCTGGTCTATTTTTGAAAACCTACAGTGAAATCCAGTGAATCTATGGAAGCTTTAATTTGGATTCCTGATCTGAGAAATTTAGACTCAATATCTAGAGCACGTGGCCCTGGGCAGCTACTAGTGCAGCCCCGCAAAATTGTAAACTTTTAATATTATGTGGTTTATATACTATATAAACTATATTATATATTTTATATGTGGCCCAAGATGATTCCTCTTCACTCAGTATGACTCGGGGAAGTCAAAAGATTGGACAACCATCGTCTAGAGCAGGAGTCTTCATACTTGGCGATTTTAAGACTTGTGGGCTTCAACTCCCAGAATTCCGGCTGGATGGATGATAGATGATGAATTCTGGGAGCTGAAATCCACATGTCTTAAAAGTTGCCAAGTTTAGAGACTCCAATAAATTGTCTCATTCCGGCTTTTAAGTATTACACTTATTTGTTACTAATGGAGGCCGGAGAAGTTTTTATACATGTTTTTTCTCTAATTGACCGATGAGGAATTGACTTCAGAGCTCCTGTATGTTTTTCTTGGAAATGGTGTAGCTTTTATTCTGGACAAAATCTCCCTAGCACTATTTGCTTTTCTTTCAGGCACAAAACCGCACCATGAGATCATCAGCAATGAAAACATTGAGATTGTTCCCCTTACGGAGCTCAAAATCTGGCAAGGTAGGATGAACGTTGCGTCGTTTCATTTATGTACTTAACATGTACAAAAACTGATGTCAAGTCAGACCAAGTTTATTTGTACAGAAATGCTGCAGAGATCTGAATAACCCTTTTTATTCACCAGTCTTTTCTCTCCCTCCTCTGACTCTTTCTTTGCTATTTTTGGCAAGACCAGCAAGGAAGTAATGGCATAAAAACAATGAAGTGTTGGTCAAAGCGTATTAGCACTAGTCATCAACGAGTACGGTCAGTGCCATCACTGGACTGTAACCTGGATGAAATAAGTCCAAACAATCTGCCATCTTCTGGATCTTCTGCAGGTGAAGCTCGTCCACCTTCTCCACAATCTTCTTCCCTTTCAAGGGGAGGTTGGAGACTGGATGGATATTGTCAAGAAGTATCCAAAGACTTGGGCTGGCTTGTGGTGTTTTCTGGTCAATTCTACCAGGCACAGCTCTTTTCAGTCTGCATGACAGAATGTTTTGCAGTGTTCAGTTTTAAGTACAACATTGAAGGTTCTGCATTTGAACATCTCGTCATGCTTTTCAGCTACAGGTGGTCCTCGACTTAACGACCACAATTGAACCCAACATTTTTGTTGCTAAGCAAGACATGAATTTTGCCCCCTTTTACAACCTGGCCACACTTCTTAAGCGAATCACTGCAGCTGTTAAATGTCTAGGGAGATTCTCAAGTCACCCAGGTCAGGGTTGTCCCAAAGGTGCTTTTTTCAAGAAGGAACTGGCGTTCCTTGTTTGAAGACGTTTCCCTTCTCATCCAAGAAGCTTCTTCAGCTCTGGCTCTTCAAAGAAAAACAAGAAAGTCCAGTTGACTCTTGAAAAAGCACCCTTGGGACTGCCGTTGTTAAGCGAATCTGGCTGCCTCCACTGACTTTGCTTGTCAGAAGGTCGCAAAAGGGGATTTGCGTGGCCCCGGGACACCGCAACCGTCATAAATACATGCCAGTTGCCAAGCGGTCGAATTTTGATCACATGACTATGGGATGCTGCAACAGTTGTGTGAGAAAATGGGTCACGAGTGGTTTTTTTCAGTGCCGTCATAACTTCAAAGAGCAAACTAAACGAATGGCTGTAAGTGAGGATTATCTGCATCCAAACGTTACTGAGCATCAAGCCTTGACCAGAGTTTCTTTTCCTTTGCAGTTGGGCCCAGGTTTTTCCAGTATATCATAAAAGTGATTGTGCAGAGTTTCCAGCTGTTGTACACACTGCTAAGGATTGCTCCACCAGGCTATGTGCTTCTCCAGGTATGTACACTTCCAGGTTTTAACACCATCTTGCCTCCTACCTCTTATTTAAACCAGAGCATCGGTCCAGCTTTTTAAAAAGAGTCATAAAGGTTGCTGAGAAGTGCTTGTTTAACTTAGTTTTTATTTGACTGCCATCCTGTAAGGATCCCGTTAAGGGTAATCAAAAAGAACTTTGACTGAGAGATAAGTGGATGCAGAGAAGCCGGGTGGAATCTGAAGGTCCCGCTCAAAGCGCAAAGCAATTCTTTCGTTTCCCCCCAAATCCAAACCCCCCACCCCACCAGTCCACCAGCAGCTAAAATGATGCCACAAGTTTGTTTTGAGAATGTTGAGGTGCTGGATAGATAACAGGTCATTCTCAGGGCACGGGGACCTTGGGACCAGCCTGGAATCGGTTGGGAAGGAGTCTGTTTCTTCTCCAAAGACAATCCCCCTCCCTAATTCCCAAGCTGTCACAGCAGAAGCGAAAGCATGCAAAGAATGGCAGAAAACCTTCCTCTCCCCCCCACCCCAAACAGAATGGCAGGACATCAGCGTGGCGGACCTGACACATCCTGTGAATAGTGTATCGGAAGGTGCAGATATAGGTGTTATTTTATAAAGAATATAAAATAAGTACGCGCCCTATATGGGCTAACAGAACACGTTAATATTACAGCATTAGAACGGGGAGAGAGTTGGATATCTCAAGAATAACTCACACAATCTATGGATGCAGTGTTTAAATATTGTGCTCCTTGCTGCTCTTAGGAGTTTATAATATAAAGTTTGCAAGGAGAAAGAGCCCAGAGATCTCAGGTAGAAAGGATTGAGGGATGGGGGATTTTGGGGTTTCCAAGTTAAAATGAGCTATACTGCAGCTTTAGCCATGGGGCTCAGGACTGCTGGGAATTATGGTTCAGGAATATTAGACTGGTTGTAGGTGACTCACCTGGGTTAAGTGGGGAAAGGAGGGTCCCCTCGCTGGCGTTGAGCTGGTATTCTGGAAAGAAATGACTTATCATAAGCCGGTTTGGTCTGGTGATTAAGGTGTCATGCTAAAAAACGAGACGGTGAGTTCTACTCCTTCCTAAGGTATGAGAGTCAGCTGGGTGACTTTGAGCCAATCTCGCAGGGTTGTTGCTGGGGGGGGGGGAATAGGAGGAGGAAGGAATATTAGATATATTCGCTGCCTTGAGTTTATAAAAAACAATAAAGGCGGGATATAAATAAAATAAAATAAAATAAGGAGAGGGTGTGTGGGCAGAGAAATTGGAAAGGAACCGATCTTATTTCCTGGGATTGTTCTGAAATATTTTCTCTTCTCCCCATAACCAGAATCCGCCCGGTTTGCCCAGCATTGCAGTCAGCTGGATATTTTGCCTACTGCGAAACAGCCAGCTGATAATTGATTGGCACAATTATGGGTATACTCTAATGGGACTGACTCACGGGAAAAGGCACCCGATCGTCCGGATTGCTAAATGGTGCGTTCAAGACTTTTGATATTTACGGGGTACAGGTGGCCATTGCAAAGTGGTCCAGTGAAACCTGATTTCTTTTCGCCCAGTAATCAGGTAGGTCTCTTACCTGTTCCTGCCAGGTCCCACTGGGTGTTTAAACACTCATTGAGGAGGTGATGGTGGACTCTTCCTTTTTTTTTACCAAAAGGTGCAAAAGCCACATTTTTATGGCTTGTTTCTCTCTTGATCTTCCTAAGAGAACAAAATATTACTGAAAACAGTTCACTTTCCCTGTAGAGAGAGAGAAATATACAGGTGGTCCTCGACTTACGACCATAATTGAGCCCAAACTTCCTGTTGCTAAGCGAGACAGTTGTTAAGTGAATTTTGGGCCCATTTTACGACCTTTCTCGCCACAGTTGCTAATGCTGAGCATATGGATTTTGATCACGTGCACATAGGGGGATGCCTGCATCGGTCGTAAGTGTGAAAAATGGTCATAAGTGCCGCTGTAGTAGTAGTAGTAGTAGCCTGCATCGGTTGTAAGTGTGAAAAATGGTCATAAGTGCCACTTTAGTAGTAGTAGTAGTAGTAATAATAATAATAATAATAATAATAATAATAATAATAATAATAATAATAATAATAATAATAATAATAAAGTTGGAAGGGACCTTGGAGGTCATCTAGTCCAGCCCCCTACTCAGGCAGGAAACCCTATACCATTTCGTCAAATGGTCATTAAACAAACTGTTGTAAGTTGAGGACTATCTGTATTTGTACTTCCAGGTTGGAAGAAATTCAGAAAGTGTCTTGCTGCGTGCTTAACACCCAAGTGCCCGTCCGAACGTTGCTCCCACATTCATAACTGCATGTATTTTGGTATCCGGAAAAGCAGCGGTTTCTGACTTGAGGACTGTGCGTGCTTTGAGAATAGTTTACTGATTGAAGATTTTTAAATATTTTTTAAATTTTTAAAATTTGTATGCTTGCCCACCTTGGTAGTTCGAAGCGATTGGGCAATGTATAAGAAATAGATTGCATGGGCATTGCCTCGCTTTGCTGTTGATTCAAGCCGCCCTCTTTTTTTCTTTTTTTTTCAGGTTTCTTCAGCAGCCTGAAAAAAAACATACTGTGGCATCAAGAAGTCAAGTCAGTTAAAGTTAGTAGAATTCTTAATGCAGCACAACATTTCCCCCCATCCCAGTTTTCAGGGAAGCTTGACTGTTTATATGTCTATATCTATATGTATATCTATGTCTGTCTGTCTGTCTGTCTGTGTGTATATATATATATATGTATGTATAATAATAATAATAATAATAATAATAATAATAATAATAATAATAATAATAATAATAATAATAATAATAATAATAATAATAATAAAGTTGGAAGGGACATTGGAGGTCATCTAGTCCAACCCCCTGCTCAGGCAGGAAACCCTATACCATTTCAGACAAATGGCTGTCCAGTCTCTTCTTAAAACTTCCAGTGTTGGAGCATTCGCCGCTTCTGGAGGCAGTTGTTCCACTGGTTAATTGTTCTAACGTCAGGAAGTTTCTCCTTAGTCCAGGTTGCTTCTCTCCTTGATTAGTTTCCATCCGTTGCTTCTTGTCCTGCCTTCAGGTGCTTTGAAAATAGCTTGACTCCCTCTTCTTTGTGGCAGCCCCTGAGATTATGGAAGACTGCTATCCTGTCCCCCCTGGTCCTTCTCTTCATTAAACTAACATACCCAAATTCCAGCAACCGTTCCCTTATATGCTTTAGCCTCCAGTCCCCTAATCATCTTTGTTGCCTTCTATGTTTCTGTCTATATATATATACAGTTATATATATAATATTATATATATATATATATATATATATATATATATATATATATATATATATATATATATGTCTTTATTTTTACAAGAGAGAAAAAGGACAGAGGAAGAGAAATTGAAACAATAGAAAAAGAAAAAAGGAAGGAAAACAGCGGCAACAAAATTAGATCTAGAGATCATTAGGTATTTTAGATTAGAAATTAGATATTTTCAAGAAAAGATTACTGCATTTCATTATCCGTACAGGGAGCCTCTTCTGATCATTCAATTAGTGATTATTTGAAGTCCCAACGGCACTGAAAAAAGTGATTTATGACTAGTCCTCATACTTATGACCATGGCAGCATCCCCACGGTCACATGATCAGTACTCAGGTGCTTGGCAACTGGCGTGTATTTCACAACGGTTGCAGCATCCCAGAGTCATGTGATCACTATCTGTAACCTTTCCGGTCAGTTTCCAGCAAGCAAAGTCAACTGGGGAAGCCAGATTTGCTTAATGGCTATGTGATTCATTTAACTGCAGTGATTTGCTTAACAACTGTGGCAACAAGGTTGTAAAATTGGGCACGACTCATTTAATGACTGCCTTGCTTAGCAATAGAAATTCTGGTCCCAACAGTTGTCGTAAGTCAAGGACTACATAATTTTCATCTATAAACATTTCATTTTTTTTAAAGAAACGGGGGGAAACCTATATTTCTATACAAACATCTAAATGAAATTATTAGTTTCAGTAGCAAGTTACATTTTCATTTCTTTTAGGTATGAAGAATTATTTGGCTCCTTGTCCAACTATAATATTTGTGTGACCAACGCAATGAAAGAGGATCTTCAAATGAACTGTAATATCAGGTACTTCAGGAGTTTTAAAATTACTTGGAATTCATTTCTGTTTTTCTTTAGTTATGACATTGCTGTCAACCTATCTGATCCTTTTTTATTACAGAGGGTATTTTGTATTTTTTTTTAAAAAAAATACTTGTCAGTTATCTAATCTAAACCATTTTTTAAAATGCTGGTCAAAATCTAAACTATTTTCACCACTGTCTTCTTGTAATAAATGGCTGGATCTATAAACATTTAAGCAGACACATCAACTCCAAAGAAGAAGATTCCCTATTTTTTAGGCTTAAGCTTTTCTCATTACACCTCAAAGGAGTGATTTCTGGAATTATTAGTATTTTGTTCAGCAGGGTAAACAGATGTAAATTAATGACGTATGAATTCTTTCAAGTAGGTCAGATATATTTCTGAATGTATATCTTTATGACATTGTATTTCTTCGGTCTTAGTACCTTAGTCCAATATTCTGAGCATTGTTTTTATTTTTTAAAAAGAGTACGTAGATCAGTGTTATGTGGTCATTGAGAACAGTATCATGCAATGCACAAATATTTCATTCTGGGTATTTGTGAAGGGCCTGCAAATTTCTCCAGCCTCTATGATCCCTGAATCAATGTTTATGGCTGGTCCTCTACAAACTGCATGCAGTCACTGTATGCCGTCTACAACTTTAATAAACAAATAAAATAAACATTCAGATACGTCAACTTGCAAATAGGATGCCTGGGCATTCTTTAGCTGTTTCACAATATATATCTTCACGCCCAGGAAATCTCCTAGCTAACTTATCTCATTTTACATATATATGTCTTTTACATTTTCGATGAAGTTGAAATTATTCTTTTTGTCCCCTTAAAACTCTCTTTGAGTTTTATTGATATTATTTGACCATTAAAACCTGTTGTGTTCTAGAGCAATAACCCTCTACGACAAGCCAGCATCTTTCTTTAAGGAAACACCCCTGAGCGAACAGCACAAATTGTTCGTCAGGCTCTCCGAAGATTATGCTCCTTTTAAAGCGTGAGTTAAAACCTGTTCCGTTTGTACTCTCTTAAATGAAAAAAACAGGCCTAATTTGAAACGTGTCTCAGCTTCTAAGTATTGTGCCTTCTTAAATATTGTGGCATGTTTACAGGTAGTCCTCCACTTATGACCACAGTTGAGACTGGAACTTTCATTGCTAAGCGGTCCTAAAATGAATGATCGTGTGACTGCACCCCTTTTTTTTTTTTTTGCTGTTAAGCAACATTACGTGGTTATTAAGTGAATTTGACTTCCCCCAGTCACTTTGCTTGTTCGAAGCCAGCTGGGAAGATCATGTGAGAACACCAGAACACTGCTACCATCGTAAATGCATGCCAGTTGCGAAGCGCCCAAATCATGATAATTTGATAATGGGGATGCTGCAACGGTTGTAAGTGCGAGGACCGGTTGGCGGTAAAGTCACTTTTTTCAGCTCCATCATAACTTCGAATGGTTTCCAAGGGAATGGTCATAAGCTGAGGACTCTCTGTATCTGCAGTGCCTCATTTAAAGCTATTGGATCTTGGATATGGGTTAAGGTTGCTATGTGGCGCAGTGGTTAGAATGCAGGCTTGCAGGCAAACTGCCCACTGCCAGGATTTTGATCCTGGTCAGCTCAAGGTTGACTCAGCCTTCCATCCTGAAGTTGGTAAAACGAGGACCCAGATTGTTGGGGGGCATATGCTGACTCTGTAAACTGCTCAGAGAGGGCTATAAAAGCACGGTAGACCGGTATATTAGTCTAAGTGCTATTGCCCTCCCTCCCCCCTCCCTCCCTCCCTCCCTCCCTCCCCTCCCTCCCTCCTCCTCTCCCTCCCTCCCTTCCTCCTTCCTTCCCTTCCTTCCTTCCTTCCTTCCTTCCTTCCTTCCTTCCCAGTGGTTAGAATGCAGCATGACTCTGCCCACAGTCACAAGTTCGATCCTGACTGGCTCAAGGATGACTCAGCCTTCCATCCTTCTGAGATTGTTGGGGACAATAGGCTGACTCTGTAAACTGCTTAGAGAGGAGTGTAAAGCACTGTGAAGCGGTATATAAGTCTTAAGTGCTATTGCTACCTATAGGTAACAAAAGGATGCAAACAATTTGGTCCTTTGTAACACTGGAATGGACACGGGGAGTGATTGCCAATTAATGGATGGCTCCTCCTTTCCAGATGAACATTCATCTCTGCTTGATACCCACTCCATTAACAAATTAATAAGCTTGAAACCCCGGCTCTCAGATGGTGTCATAGGTGTGTTATATCTACAGTAGAAAAAAATCAGGATTATTGTCTGAATCTCCCAAATGGTTCATTCAGTAAATGGGCTAAGGTTGATATGTGGAAGGGCTCTGTTGCCTCATTGACTGTTCTGAGAGTTGTGTGTTTTGTACAGAGGTGCATGTCTATGTGTGCATTTGCTAAGAACATTCCCTGGCTAATTTTTGTGTTCTCAGGGTGGAATTCTTCCCTCCAGATCATGTTGAAAGATCTGCCTTTACCCAGTTTGATGCCATTAGTGGAAGTGCCACACACCGTCCAGGCCGACCAGCTCTCCTTATTAGCAGTACCAGTTGGACAGGTCTGACTTTATATCTTGTCATTGAAGTAAGCCATGCTTAGTTAAATAAAGCACACTTAGTTGAATGTTCACAACATGCTAGATTCCAACCCAATATAACCCAACCCAACCCAATATGACTCAACCCAATATGGCCCAACCCAACCCAATACAACCCAACCCAGTATAACCCAACCCAACCCAATATACCCAATATAACCCAACCCAACCCAACATAACCCAACCCAACCCAATGTAACCCAACCCAGTATAACCCAACCGAACTCGATATAATCCAACCCAATATAACCCAACCCAATATAACCCAACCCAACCCAATATAACCCAACCCAGTATAACCCAACCGAACTCGATATAATCCAACCCAATATAACCCAACCCAATATATACCCAACCCAACCCAATATAACCCAATCCAGCCCAACCCAATATAACCCAATCCAGCCCAGCCCAATATAACCCAATCCAGCCCAACCCTATATAACCCAACCCAACCCAACCCAATATAACCCAACCCAATATAACCCAATCCAACCCAACCCAATATAACCCAACCCAATATAACCCAATCCAACCCAACCCTATATAACCCAACCCAATATAACCCAAACCAATATAACCCAAACCAACCCAACCTCACTGTGGATTAGGACAGTGTATGGCTCCCGGTGTAATCTTTGAAAGAGTCTGCATGTTCATCTCAAGAGGTTTGTGATGATTCTGGACCATTCTGCTCTCTGTGGCAAGAGGAATTAAAAATAAGCTTCATGATTGCCTTCCATCCCCTCTTGGCTTAGCTGGCATGCAAGTAGAATGATCAAATAGGAACTTAATAATCGTAGGGTTCATATAGCCATTGCTGAGATTGCTTGGCTGTGTTGTCCATGTATATTTCAAGATTACAATGTAAATTTAAAAATTTGTAGTTTAAAATTTTGTTATTGCTCTGTGACTTGATCCACAGCTATCTGTGTGACTTGTCATTCTGAGTTGTTCTGAATTGACATCCACAAGAAGACAGTTCCTCTCTCATACACATCCGTCATACACCCTCAAAAACCAACAACTTTGCTTGGTGGATTTTAATCCCTATCTAGAGATGAGAATTGAGCATGATTTGAATTTCCAGGCTGTTGTAGATGTCCTCAAATACCAGATTGTCTCATCAAATTTGAATGTGGTTCTTATTTTCTGGCTCAAGATTTGTTAGCAGAGCTGGCCTTTTCTCCATGTAGACGTAGGACGGCAGTTTTTCGGTTGCAATCAATTATATTTAGAACATTTCCGTTTGATGGGAGGTGAATTTGTTCTTCCTTGGGCCTCATAACTAAAATTGGACACCATCCAGTTGCTCGTAAGATATAACGTATAGATCAACGTAATCTCCATACGCTTTGGGATGATCATCCCCAACCTTTTAAGCCTAATGAAATTGAATTTATAACTATGATATTTGTGTAATAATTTCTGGTTCTTTTCTTTTTCTAGAGGATGAAGATTTTTCCATCCTGTTAGAAGCTTTGAAAGGTGAGCTGTCAAGAAAGCTTTTAGAGTTTCTTAAAAGCCAGCCATCTTCACGCTGAACCAACTAGTGATTTCTCCTTCGCTGCTCTGCCTTGAAGAGATCAGGTTAAGAGTGGGTGGTGAGATGAACTTTCCTATCAGATCTTTGTCTTGCTCTGGTAATAAAATCCACTCCCGAAGGCCCAAAGTTGTAATAATACCAGGTCATTTTATATTCTCACTAGAACTCTTGTTCTTCTCATTTTGCAAACCATACTACGGCCGAGCCCGATGTATAAATTCAGCTGGATCCTTTTCCTTAGTCTTTCTCATCACGAAGGAAGATCACTTCCACAGATGTTATCCCTCCCAATAAAGCTGTCTTTGGCTACTTTTGACCCCACTTCACCCCATCTTGTTCTCTTAAAACAGCACCCCCTCATTTGCCATAAGGTCAACCTGCTGGACTTCAACTCCCATCACTTCCAGTCAGCCTGTTGGATGGTGTTTATGGGCACCAAGGTGGGCAGTCCCACCATGGAAATACCTCCCCTTCAAATTCCAACAAGACAAAGATTCGTTTAGTGACCATTCAGAGCTACAACGGCACTGAAAAAAGGGACTTATATCTATTGTTCATACTTAACAACGGTTGCAGCGTCCCCACGGTCACGTGATCAAACTATGGATGCTTTGTAAAGCGACATGTATTTATGATGGTGGCAGTGTCCCGAGGTCATGTGGTCACCATTTGTAACCTTCCCAGCCGGTTTCTGACAAAGCAGTCAGTGGGGGAAGCTAGATCTGTTTAATGACAGATTACAGATAATGACATGATTCATTATCTGCACTAACGACTGCACACTTAAGAACTGTGGCAAGAAAAGTCATAAAATGGGGCAAACCTCATTTAACGATGGCCTTGTTTAGCAATGAAAATTTTAGACTCAGTTGTCATTGTGAGCTGAGGACTACCTTCCTTCCTTCCTTCCTTCCTTCCTTCCTTCCTTCCTTCCTTCCTTCCTTCCTTCCTTCCTTCCTTCCTTCCTTCCTTCCTTCCTTCCTTCCTTCCTTCCTTCCTTCCTTCCTTCCTTCCTTCCTTCCTTCCTTCCTTCCTTCCTTCCTTCCTTCCTTCCTTCCTTTCTTTCTTTCTTTCTTTCTTTCTTTCTTTCTTTCTTTCTTTCTTTCTTTCTTTCTTTCTTTCTTTCTTTCTTTCTTTCTTTCTTTCTTTCTTTCTTTCTTTCTTTCTTTCTTTCATTCATTCATTCATTCATTCATTCATTTGGTGACTTGCAATGTCTGGTCAGTGTGTTGTTCGTTACCACTCGAACGATTTTATGGGTCAAGAGTTTTTGAAAAGGGTAGAAAGAAAACACTCCGGAAAAAAGATGTTCGGATTTTATGTTTGTCTTCTTTATTGGAAGTCTTTCCAATTTTGGTACCCCCTAAAATTTGGCAGCCTAGAAGCTGCCTCTTCTTTTTTTCCTTTTTTGTCTCCCTGTGCGAGAAATCAGACAGAATCGGCTGTACCAAACTGAGCGTGTATTCTCTTTGAAATTTTCATTGGAGTCCAGTTCACTTTTCAAAATTCTGGGCTTAATTTAAAAGGGAAGTTGCCTTTTGTAGCCTACGTAAATAATTCCGTTCTTTGCTCTCTTCCCCCCCCCCCCCCCAGAATATGAGCATTGTGTGAGCAACGGAGCAAAACTTCCTTCTCTTGTGTGCGTGATCACAGGTAACATCTTGAGTTGTTCGGGTTTTTTTTAAAACCAGCCTTTGTTTCTTCCAACATTTTGAGCTGCTGCATAAAATGCTTTCGTTTAGCAGTGGGAGCATCTAACATTCAGCTGCTTGAATGACATCGATTCTTGCTCTGAGCATTTATAATACCAGGTCATAAAAATAATACTTTGTCCCACAACCCTTTCTGAGCGTGGTTGTTTCCTTGCAGATGTTTCATTACCAAACTGGGTAACATCATCGGTGCTAGAAGAGAGTGGGGTTTGCTTTCAGTTCATGAGCGCATCCACCAACACCAAGTAACAGTCGGAAGACGTGATGAAAATTGTTACTTTCACAACACCTGGACAGACTCCCCCATAGTTTCAGTGGGGGGACTGTGAGCATCCTAAGCCAAGCCAATTGTAAAAATGCTAGAGAATTCCTGGAAGCCTGGCACTCATTCCGAACAACCTTCCACAGGCACAAAGAGATAAACAATACCTACATACCATTCAAAAGAGACAATCAGACATCCAAAAAGGAACGAGAAGATCAAAACATCTCCTCACCAGCAATCAACACCTGGTTGAGCAGAGATTAACACCACGATTAACATTAGACCCCAATCAAGAAGCAAATAACAACACCCCAATCAAGGAACTACCAAGCTAGACAAACATGTTAACAGTAAACAACAGCCCAAACAAGAACCCACCGAGACCACTCCCACCCAACACTGACAGGGCAAGCTACTAGCATATAGAACAGGGGTCTTCAAACTTGGCCCTTTTAGGACTTGTGGACTTCAACTCCCAGAATTCCTCAGCCAGGCACACGTGCCTGGCTGAGGAATTCTGGGAGTTGAAGTCCACAAGTCCTAAAAGGGCCAAGTTTGAAGACCCCTGATATAGAATGAGAGCAAACCCCACCCTCTACTAACACTGATGATGTCACCTACCTTAGTAACGTAACGTCTGCAAGTTTCAAGTTAACGTTTATTACAGTCAAAAGACCAGAGAGAAGTTAGAAACCCTCAAGGAATATCGGGCAAACAATTCTAAAATAAAATAATAAATGTTAAAATCTATATTAAAATCACAATTTGGCCTCCAATCTGTCAAGTTACACAGGAGCAAAAAACAGCATGGTCTAGCTGTACTATAATACCAATCCTTAAACCGTGAGGCCCGTGGTCATTAAATACTAAAATGCAAAAGAATAGTAATTCGACAGGGTTGTCTAAAAAACGTCTGCAAGACAGCCTCCCAGCTCAGAGAGCACCAAGGACCCC